>JPFL01000334.1:44842-65142 GCA_000733385.1 Paramecium biaurelia
TTATAATAGTCTGCATTTTCTGGGTTTCTTTGAATAGCTAAATCATAATATTTCAAAGCTGCTTCAAATCTATTGATTTTCTCTAGAATATCAGCTATAACAATTCAATTATGATAGAACCTTTAAAATAGTAGTAAATTGAGTTTTCTGGGTTCTTTTGAATAGCTAAATCTTAATATTCCAAAGCTTCTTCAATTCTATTCATTGATTGTAATACAATTGCTAAGAAATTATTACTCTATTTTTATACCTTTGCTATTATAAAAGTCTGCATTTTCTGGGTTTTTTTGAATAGCTTAATCATAATATTCCAAAGATTCTTCAAGTCTATTCATTGATTCTAAAGCTATTGCTATTAAATTATACTTCATAATCTATACCTTTGTCATTATAATAGTTTGCATTTTCTGGGTTTTTTTGAATAGCTTAATCATAATATTCCAAAGATTCTTCAAGTCTATTCATTGATCGTAAAGAAAATGCTAAGAAAGTACATCTCATTATATATACCTTTGCCATTATAATAGTCTGCATTTTCTGGGTTTCTTTGAATAGCTAAATCATAATATTTCAAAGCTGCTTCAAATCTATTGATTTTCTCTAGAATATCAGCTATAACAATTCAATTATGATAGAACCTTTAAAATAGTAGTAAATTGAGTTTTCTGGGTTCTTTTGAATAGCTAAATCTTAATATTCCAAAGCTTCTTCAAACCTATTCATTGATCGTAATACAATTGCTAAGAAATTATTCCTCAAAAATTATACCTTTGCCATTATAATAGTTTGCTTTTTCTGGGTTTCTCAGAATTGCTGAATCATAATATTCCAACGCTTCTTATTATCTATTAATTTTCTTTAGAATATCAGCTACAAGTATGAAATATAATCAAACCTTCATCATTGTAATATTCTGGGTCTTCAGGGTTTTTTAGAATGGTTAAAATATAATATTCCAAGGTTTCTTCATATCTATTTATCTTCTGTATTTTAACAAGTCTCCTCAATGTAAAAATACCCTTTTAACATTTTCCTATTCCTTAATTATATTTTATTTCCAACTATTATGGATTTGATTTAAGTTACCATTTAAGCACATAATGTATTTTTTCTTTTCCTTTAAATTTGAATACTCATTTAATTCTCCCTTTTTATTATCCTTTGTGCATTTAATTTATCAATTAATCTTGAAAGGTTGTTAAATCGTATCAATTTATAAAAATCATTTATGATAGCTATTATTACTCATATTTATTCACCTAGCCTGTTATTAAAGTCATTTTCACAAAATTACATCATTAAGTTTAATTAATTAATGAAATTTGTATTCATTATTGATTCTAATTATAACTTCAGATTAATTAATTGAACTGAAATATTAATTACTGAGTTCAATTATACTTAAAATGCTTTACAATAAAAATCTATAACAAATTGATAATTAACTGTTTATGAGAAATTAAAATCCAACCAAAATATTCCGAATGTTTCTTTTTTATAATTGAATTTTTCGAATAGCCAACCAACCAGTCAAATTTAATGTTGATGATTAAGGATTTCATCCAATTTCCGAAGAGTTCAGATCAAATCAATGTCTATATTTGGAAGTATAAAATTGGTAAAGATTTTGACGTTGCTGTGATTCTGACATTTGGGAATCTTCACTTGCGTTGCCTAATTCTTTTAGAATATAGACTAATCAGCTTAAATGAAAATTCAAATTATTAATAATAACATAATTTTAAATTTAACCATAAAAAAATTCTTAGTTCATTCCTTTTCTCTCACTACATTATCTTATGATTTGTTCATTTATCAAAATATAATATTTATGAATTTACTTCTTACTCTATCTGGAAAGCAATAGATTTATAAAGATGTATGCATTATATATTCCTTTAGCTTTTCGGGCGTTTTAGTATTGATTGGCTAACCAATTTCACACTTGACAATGATATTACTCTTTTATAAAATTAATAATTATTACAATGATTGGTTTGAATAATATTCAATCATCTAAAAAATATTAATAACAAAAATAATTATCAACAAGAAACTAATGGATTAATTTCTATTGATAAATTTAGAAACTAAATTATATATAAGTTTGATAGTTATCAGTCAAAAGATAAATTATTTACTTAAAATGTATTTTTTATTTTCAATAAAATTGATCTATGAATGAATTGTCAACAATAGATAGACTTCTAAGTAATATTTTAAGGTGTATTGATGGAAGAACTAATTTTAAATTAAGACTGCTAATTTATCATTTATAAATATTACATAGAACACTTAAATAAAATAATTAAGATTCACAATTTTAAAGGGAGTTGGAAAAATAATAACTAATATAGAATAAATAATAAAAGATAGAGGAAATCCAAGCATTTATAAAGATATTTTACAAAATAGATATTTGTCCTTTTAATAAAAATTATCATTATTGTTGTGTTTTATGCTTATGTGTGTACTTTCTATGTGATAGAGTATATATAATGTATGTAATGTATTTTTTACTATTTTTGGAGTTAAATTAAAAAATATTTAATAAAGCAAAGGGATGCCCCAAATCATCAATATTTTAAATAACCAAGCTTAAATATCCTAAAGGGTTTTCATTATAGGATATATAGTATATATTATCAATTATCATTAAAAGAAAATTGAATACTTCAATGTATAGAACCAAAAGGTTACGTATATTCAAAAGATCTGCTTAAGACCTGTAAAATAACAAAATAAGAAAACTTAAAGGAGAAATGGAAAAATTTAAATTTTTATTTACTGGAAGAAGGAACCAAAAGATAAACAAATATGATGGGTAAACTCTAATATTTGAAGACAAATCTTAAGGAAATTTAAGAAGGACATTATAAATAATAAAACGAAACTCTATAGGATTTTAAAACAACTTTGAATTACAAGGAGAGGTTCAAAGTAATTAATGAAAAATTAATTCTTAATATTAAAATCTTTAATGTTGAGTAATAGCACTAATTCTCTTTGGAATAAATTCCTTGATATTCATAACGTAGAGCTGATTAATCTACTAGAAGTGCTTGTGTTTGAAAATTTATTCTAAAAATTAAGTAATTATGTTTTGAAGAAAAACATTATAAATAGTAACACCCATATCTGTAATACTCAGAAATTTAACTAATTTAAGGTTTATTGGTAGAAGAATGAGGCTTTTTATAGGATCTCACTTAGGGTAAAATAGTTTAAGATTACCTTATCACTTTAAGTTCTGATATATAATAATATTTGAAGGAACATCACAACTTGTTTTTGTATATTATTATAGAGAAAAAACAATTGAATAAAAAAAAAATATTGTAAAAAAGATGTTTCATATGGAATTAAAAAAATAAAATCAATCTAGGTTAGTATTAAATAGGAGGAGAAAAATAAACAAAATATAAGAGTCTTAACTTTGAATGAAAGAATTAAAGAATATAAGTAAAAGGGAGAAGTAACCATATGCCAGCAAATAATTAAAGGTGTATAAACAGGACAATAAGAATTGAATAGTTAATCATAAATTGAATTGAATTTGTTCGCGGAGTCTAAATAAATTTAATTTATAATTGTCATTAATATCTTAAAAGAGGAATTTGCAATTCCTAACAATAAAATCGTATCCTTTTAATTTAATTGACATATATATTACTGATTAAGAGGAAAGAAAAATTAGCATAAAGGGACTTGATATTCAAAAAGATCAATTGGAAAATATTTTGCCTCATAAATCATTTTAACATATTGACTGTTATAAAAAATATATTTCTATCACCTTTAAAATAAGTAAGTTAGAATTAAATATTAATTACTTTCACTTTCAGATATATAAAGCTATTTTTAACATAACATATGACAGATTTTTGATTTTGTCATTTTTTTATCAATAAAATGATAAATTAATAAAAAAATCAAAAGTTGTATACAATATATAATGATTATTATAGAGAAAATAAAGAAGACGAAAATTTGAGATTTTAAATCTTAATTATAAATGTTATTTTTTGAATGTTATTATTAACATTTTACTTTAATGTTATTATTAACATCTTACAAGAATAAATTACTCAATTTAACCTATCGAATATGATGATATAGAATAAAATTTTGTTTAAATCAACATTTTAAATTTACAATTAATTCATTTTGATTTTTAATAGCAAGAGATACTAAATAATGACTCTACATGATATTCCATTCCTCCCATTCATCCATTAATTCTAATTTTTCAATTCTTTTCCTTTCCTCAGGATCAGTTCCAATTTGATACATGGTTTTCATATCATAAATTTCAACATAATTAAACCATTAATTTAATCTGTCTTTATGTGCTTGCAATGATGGAAATGCCTCAATTCCAACTAATGGGCATCCTCTATACTATACAAATCTTAAGAAATTTATACTTCAAAATTTCTCACCATCATTTTACCAAATTGATCATTTGGATTAAACATTTCGTAGTTTAAAAATGTTAGTTTTTGGAACCATTTAGTTAATCCATCTAATAATCGATTTGTGGCATCACTTTTGATATAGGTTAAAACACATTCTGCATAAACTAAGGTCGGAATGGTAAAATCGATTGATTGTAAATATTAACATATTTTCTCAGTGTTACATAAGTCTTCTCCAAATAATAAATAATTCCTATTTAATGATTTAGCTTATAATTTATTTTCTGATATTATAATTTCTCCCAATAATGTTTTCAATTTATTAGATTCTTTGAGTTTCTTTATTTTTCTATCAACTACGACAGGTAAATCTACTTCAACATATGTAAATTCATTGTTTGGATAGGTTTGCCACATTATAAATGGAAGAGAATCGTAACCAGATCCAAGCGATATTATATTGCATTTTTATTATTTACTAATATAAGTTGAAACTATTCTATGAAAAATATTAAATCTGCACCAATAGCCTCTATGAATAAGGACATCTTTTTTCGAAGTGCCCTTTACGAATTCTTCAGAGAATTCATCCATGAAGTATTTGTGCTTGATCGCAGATCTATTAAAGTTTGTTTGATTACATTTTTGCCATTGTAGCCTCTGCATTAGTATCTTCAACGTGTATTTGCATTGGATTTTTTTACTGCATTGACTTATAGAAAATGTTAAATATTCAAATTAATTATAAAATAAATTTGTAAACTAAATTCATTGAGATTACCATTTTAGATTGAAGTTCAATATTCTTTTTTTGCCTTCAAAGTCAAAATATATAACTGAATGATTTATAAATTCTGGAATGTGTCTCAAAAACATTAACATTCCAAGATTATTCTAGTTTTGCCTAATAAATTCTATTTATTTATATCCATCAAGTCTCAACACACAAGCAGGTAGAAATTAAAATAATTAGTCTTAAATAAGAGATTAAGGTTAAAGCTTAAATATCAAAATATTGCTTCTATAACAATTCCTTCATTTATTAATGCTACAATCATTATTTAGGTTTTTATTTTTTCTATAAAATTTGCTATTAAATTTCTTGCTTAAATCAAATAAATGAAATTTATTCATTTAGCCATCAAATTACAACATCAATTTGGGATTATTAAAATGATCTCTAAACAATTTTATGATGCTCTAATTAGTGGTGAAACAAGCATTTTAAACTAAGACATTTTCTCCAAATTCTTAACATTATTGAAAATCATGTTATGAGAATCCACAATCAATTAGACTTTCATCTTATTTATTTTTTGAGATTTTTCTTTCTACCAATACTTAGATGTTAGAATGAAAAAAATTTCGAAAAGGCGGATTTGAACCACCGACCTAGGGATTACTGATACGGTCCCTTGCTACTACCACTAAGGTTTGCTAATATAAATCAAAAATACTACATTGTAATTTTTTCCATTAAATAATAATATTGGTTTTTTATCTTATCTAAAATGAAAATCATCACTAGGCTTTTTAGATTTAAAATTAAGGTATTAAGATCATTATTTCAGAAACGTCACTTAAAATTTATTTTCTAGGTAAGTTCCAATCATAAATTTGGTAAAAGAATAAACTATCAATTAATGGAAGGAACAATTGAATCCAATCATTCAAAAATAAATCAATTTTTAATTAGAAATTATCTTGTCTTTTATATTTATATATTTTAATACATAATGTTAAACTTAAGGTAGTAATGAATTTAAAATTTCAATCACTTTCCTTGAATATATCGATATACAAATAAACTAAATTTTTTTCATTTTTATGAATAAATTTGGTGAATAAATTACAAATTAAACTTTGCATTCTCAAAGTTAAAAGAAACAACATCTGTAAAATATTATAGTTTATTTATTAAACTTTCGAAATAAATTGAGTATAATTTACTTAATTACCATTTTATAAAAAGCATGTAAATTCAGTTTAATAAATAAGTAAATAAATCTACAAGATAAATTTGATTAATTCTTATTGTTTATTGTATGCTTGATACAAGTTTAATAAGTCAAATAAAGCAACAATCTACTGGCTAAAACAATTACTAAATTCTTCTCATAACATATTTAATATCAAATAAACCACTATTAAATACAGCAACATAAGGTAATCAAAACCATTTAAATCCAACCTTTAGTCAATTATCATTTTATGACTAATTGAAAAATACTTGCTTATTATAAAATGGTAGGAAATCATGAATTGTTTTCAATAAGAGAAAATAATCTTTTATATTCTGATTTTCTGAATCCACCATTTCCATCATAGCCCAATTAACGAAAAATCGAATATTAGAAATAAGTAATTTTCAAAAGAAGTTTGTTTCTATCAACTAATTTTAAATAAATAAAGCAATATATTATAATTATAGATAATGTTTATACCTTAAGTGATTGAAAATATTCAAGAATTTCAATGCCATGAAAAACATAACAAACCTGTTTTTGCAATAAGACTTGACTAAAATATATCCAATGAAAAAAGACTTTATTGCAAAGAATGTTCCAATCTGAATGATATTAAATTTATTCCATTAACCAAAGTTGTTCAATTATCGACTGATTCTATTGAAAAAACATTGCAAAAATTTAAGAATTTGTTTGATCCTCTTTATGAATTACTACTTAAATTTTAGTAAAGCATTTCTCAACTTAAATCGCTATTGTTTTCAATATTAAATGAACTAGAAACAATTACGTCAGATTGGATATCTTGTATTTAGGCTACAGGATAATAGATGTCTAAATATAACTTATTTGATGAATTAGATAAATTAATAAATAATTAAAGGTAAACAGAATATCAAAATGATGAAAAAATTATGAAAGAATATAAAAATCTTTATATTAAACATCTTACAAAAGTAAATTCAACTTTGAAGTAGTTTAAGGGTTTTTCCAGTAAAATTCTTGATTGTTTTAAGATTATAAAAGAAATATCAAATAAAAATTAAGAATGTTAATTACAACCCATATCAGATTAAAATATTTTACCAAAATCTCCGTATTAATCTTCTCAAAATAGTCTATCGAATGCAACTTCATTAGAATTATCTTAAAAGGTAACCCAAAGGACATTCTAATATTAATTTGAACTTCTAAATTAGTCCTACCAAGAATAAAATGAATGTAATGCTTTTGCTATAAATCATAATAATACTATTCTTTTAGCTGCTTTAAATAATGCATCATTATTTAGCATTAAAATTATGTAAATGTCTTATTGGTAAGAAATTTAATAACTAAATTAAAAAGAATCATTAACTCTAAAAGTAATTTAAATATTGGAAGGCAATCATGAAAATTTTGTGACTACTCTTAATTTTTTTAGCTCAACTCCTATGAGAGATTCCTTTATTTCAGGTTCAAGTGATACTACTATAATTATTTGGTCTACGTTTACCAAATAAAACCCTAAACAATTATTTTGGAATCCTTTAATAAAATTATTTGGTCACCAATCAATAGTTCTTTGTTTAGTTCTCCATCATGAAGAAAATCTTTTTATTAGTGGTAGTTCTGATTATTCAATTAAATTTTGGTCCTCTTCAAACTAACAATAATGGTCTTGCCAATAGACTATAGAAGAACACACTGATTAAGTTTATGGGTTATCTCTGAATGATGCTGGAAATTAAGTCATATCTTGTGGTAATGATAAACAAATATTAGTAATTGAAGGCATAAATAATAAAGAATGGCATGTCAAATAAAAGATTTAGATTTAGTAAATTGGATTTCGTTTATCTTTTATTACTAGTAAATTATTTGCTTTTCAGCCATCATCATAAGCATTTTTGCAATTCTATGAGCTTAACTCTATTGGAGTATTTGTAAAAACTAAAATTCTATAAATCAAAGGGGTTGATTAATGTTGTGACTGCTTCTTTCCTTCTGTTTATATTCCTTTAAAAGGTGTAATGCTTTCGAAAAATGGATAAAATCTAAATATAATATAATTCTCTTTTGGATCTTAAGATTGGGATTGTAAATTATAATAGGCTATTGAATTTGAAACTTAGAAATTTTTATAAGGAAGAACTTATGGAACAATAAGTCCAAATGGTAACTTTATTGTAACTTGGGATGTTAAATCTAAGGAGATTTAGATTAGACAATATAGAACGATGACTTGACTGATTATTATTTCATTAATTAAAACAATTTTCAAACATAGCATTTCCAATTAATAATTAATGATTACAATCAATTATTTCGTCAATGTTCAACTAATTCTATCAATCAAAAAAGTGTAAAAAATAAAATAAAGTTAAATCATACATAATCAAAATAAATATTATTAAATTAAACTGATATAATAATAAAAAGAGTTGTTTGATATTTAGAGCACAAGGCACGTAAGAATAGTAAAATTTCTATTCTGAGACTCTGAAAAGTGTATGATATTTGGTATATAATACATACAGATAAATATTAAAAAAGAATAAATGGGCATTTCATAAAAATTAAATTAACAATAGTAGATATAGTATATTAACAGAAATTTAATATCAGCCCAGTTATTATTTTCTATGTGTAATTTAACAGTACTTACTTTTCCTTTACTGAACATATATGAACCTGCTAGTATGTTTTTGTGTTTCACTTTGTTCCTTAAATTTAATTAAAAAAAAAAACTATCTCAATTATAAAATCAAAATAATAAATCATTTTTATTTTATTAATCTAGAGGTAAAGAACGTCAAGTTCATTCTGGATCACAAATTCAGACCATAATTATTTAAGAATAAACCAATTAATATTATGAATTACATATTTGTTGTTGGATGATCTATTAAACAACTACAAATTATATTCAAAATATAATCAAGAAAATTTTGTTAATAATTCCATAACATATATTCTCTTTACATAAATTTATTATTCTTTTTATAATATTTCATATTAAAGAAAAGTAATTGACCTAAATCATTTTTATTTGATGTAGAATTTTTTTTCTGTTGTTTATTTAGACTAATTATTTTTTCTTCTTAGTAATTAAAACATTTCATGCATAGAGATTCGTAAATCTCCTATCTAGATCAAGTACATATACATTTTCTAGCTATAGCATTCACTAGATATATAAAATTAGCACCAAGAACCTACTAGATAAAGAAATCAATTACTTGACTATTTATCTTTAATTATAAGATATTTTAAACCTATTCCTGAACCTGATTTAGTTTGGGAAATACATTAAGAATAGAAATTGTATTGTGAATTCTAAGAATTTATTGAATCTCGCTATCAAGAAGTTAAGCGAAAATCAAGCACTAAAAAATACTATGCTAAAATAGCATTTCAAATATTTATTTATACCTTAAATGTACTTGAACTTATTTTTACATTAAGTTATAAGGCACACAATTAGATGCCTGAAACTGCAGGCACATTTAATTCATGTTATCTCCTTTCAAATATTCTGTGTTGTTTAACGCACGTTGTAGCATGGTTTTACACACATAAATTCAGATAAGTTTCTAAAATGGGTTTGTTTAATGATTTAAGTTTTTTTTTATACTACATGATTATGGGAGGATTGAGTTATTTTAAAGTTGCTCCTTTCATATATTATTTGAATAGAGATTAATCCATTAGATAATTCTCATTTAGTGAAATTAATAAATACTTGCAATTAGATGAAGATGATAAATTTAGAAATCCATGTATACTTTTCAAAGAAAGAACAAAACGAGTCAATATATTTAGGGATTTAATATTTCATAGAGTTGCTCTTGTTTCAATGATTATTACAATGACGCTTTAAACAGTTCCTTAACTCTTAATATAAGGCCTTTATAATACATATTATCAGAGATGGGATGATGGATTCAATGTCTTTAGTTACATATTATTAGTAGGCAATTTAATGTATTACATCTCTGAATTATTTTTTATTGTATTCACAACAACTTATAGATTAATGTAAACAGGGCTTAATTTATAATTTTCCAAAATCAAATTAAAATTTATTTAAGAAACAAAATAATTATTAAAAGCAAATTTAAAATATATGGGATTTGTTAAATCATTTTATTTCCACATTGATCCAAGTACATTCAGTTCTTATCAAAAGAAAAGATGCATAGTTTAAATTATTACTTTCTTAACAAAAAAATAGAAACAATTTTAAACTATTTAATTTCTATTTATTGATTAATATGAAGCAGTTACCTTACAATACTTAGCAAATTGTTTTAAATTAATTTAAGTTGAAACAATAAGCTTATTATATAAGGATGGAAAAAATTAATAAATGTTAGAGGATATTTTTAAACGCTCACAATTTCCAAAATTAAACCTAGAACTTATGGATAATAAAAAAGAAAATAGCAATATAGATTTATTGTGGATTAAAGATCATATTAATCCTGATGCAACAAGTGAAAATGACATACAAATACAATTTATTGAAAATCCTAAAATAAATGCTGGTTGGTAAGTATTGAAACAAAGTCAGAGAACATCAAATTAGTATATAGTAATTAATTAAGATTTTTGGTAGCCTATTCTTAATACTTAAATACCCAAGCAATAACATTAGGAAAGACCTGAAGATATTGTTGAGGAGTCTAGAAAAATAATTACATAAATATCAAAAAGAGTCCTTTTAGAAGAAAAGGTTGGTAAATTTACATTCTTAATTAAACTTTACGATTACTTTGAGACTTTGGAAAATTTAAATGATTTAAAATTATTTCTGTAATCATTTAGTTCTCTATTAAATGGTAGCTTTTAAATTGTTACTATCATTTATTTGAGTAGCAATGCTGATATATTTATGTCTGCATTAATAGCTTTAAATATACTGAATCCTACATTATAGGCGTTATCATTTATAATTTTTTAATTGCGAGTACTTACAAATTTCTCAATCGAACAAAAAATTTTGAATTCTCTACTATTTGTAATATTAAATTTCTTAAAGATGTGGGAAGGCATTCTGATTGTTTTGTATATGAATGAAAATTAAGCGGAATTCACACAAGTTGAAAGAGAATTTAGTGCTGAAGCTTATATTAAGTTTAAAAGTTATGCTTCAAAATTTAAAGGAAGTCTTGCTATATCTGTATTTTAGTATTAAAAAGCTTAAGTTGATACATAGAGAATAGAACAAATCCGACAAAAACCATTTTTTTAAGCTGTAATGTGGAGAACTAGTGTTGAAGAGGCTTTGAATAAGATTCCTTAATTTTTTATATTTATCTTAGCTTTAACTTCAAACAGCCTCAATGCATTATGGGTTATATCATTTATATACCAAATTAAGGAAAGTATTTTTGCAGTAAAAGATATATTAGAAGTTGTTATTAAAGACTATTTAATACCATCCTTAATTTTAAGCACAGTCTCAGTAGAATAATTCTTTTAATCTATGCTTTATTTTCGTTCTCTATCCAATTCAATGTATTTAGAATATCCTAAATCATTTTAAATCGTCTCTAAAGTAAAAGAAAAGTATTTAAAAGAAAAATGTACTTTTAAAATTAATGTGAAAAACCTATCATTCTCAAATTATGAAGGCTAAAAATAAAAAAAAATGCTAGCTTAGTTTAGGTATGTGCTTGCTTCAATATAAACTATTTTAGAAATTGATTAAGCATAAAGATTGTTTTGTAAGGGACCTGAAATAAATGAACTAATAAGATGCTTAAAAGTGAGTCAAATGAAATAATTAAAACTGAATTATTATTTAGATGAAGTAGATCCCAGTCATTTCCATTATATTAATGCTTTTATTAAACTTTGCCCACCAAATTTGCAATTTCTTCAAGTTCAATTAGAAGCAACAGAATAAATAAATATGTAATTATAAGTTGGTAGAAACTCTACTCTGAATGCATTTTCCTATTCATATTTCTAGAAAATCTATTAAATTAGAAATCTCCATTCAGTTGATTCTGAACAAAATTTAGAAATAAACAATTAGTTTTTAAAATTGGATAGGTATAATTTTGAGCGATTGAATGTTGAAATTGCAGGGAATCTAGTTTTAAAATCATGTGTAGAATTTTTTTCAAATTTCAAAGTAATGAAAGCTTTTAAGTTATCTCTTAATAATAATAATGCTGAGATCCAAAGCTTTAAATTTTCAGATAATATTTAAAGTACATTGGAAGATCTGGAAATCAATTTTGAAAACATCAAATTAGATTTTTAGTCATTCCAAATTAAAAAACTCAAAATATTTAAAATTACTTTGAAAAAATGTGAATTTAATAAAGGTGAGCTTTTTAACATTTTAATAAATCTAAGATAAGGGGGGGTATTCAAAGAAATTTTCATAGATATGAGCAAATGTGATACAAAATTTACTAAAATAGAAAAAATATAAATTCTGAGAGTGTTAGAATAGCAGAAATTTGATGTTACTATAATTATATGATATATATTATTTTTATGAAATTGTTGCAAACAATCATTCCTTCTTCTTTTAATGCCAAATAAATTTGTCCCAATTCACTACATCTAAAAAAATCATTATTCATTTAACATTTTAATTAAAAAACATTAAATGGTAAATAATCTTTTGTTTCTTGAAATTAATGCAAAATCAATACGATTTTTGTAATATTAACAAAATTATAAATTCTAGTAAATAATATTTAAATGACTGAGTTTCTCTTATCTAATAATCAACACAATAATGTGTTTGATTTTAAATATAATATATTATTTCTTAAACAAATGAATATTTTCATTATAAATTTAATTAAACAGATTGAAGCTAAACTTAAAAGTTAAGAAGGTTTATTATCGAAAATATTCTGATAGTTTATAAAGAATAATTTGACAACAATTATAGGGAGACCTCTTCATTACAGATTCAATAATTACTAGATTAATTATCTAACTCTAACTAATCACCCAATGAGTAATGAGTGTGTTATATATAATCAATTCTTTCTACTTGGCTTCCTTGTTGAATAAATTTCTATTGGATTCTCATATTAATTGTTATTTCTAGAGTGATTCATGAGTCAATTTCAATAATTATACATAATACGTATTAAAATAATAAAAAATAAATCTACTTCTCAAATAATGATGAATAACTAATATTGAACTAAACCATTTTGTTATTCAAGTAATAGCATTCCAAATAAGATTGAACTTTATATCATTCGATCAGAAATGTGGATCAGAGCGAATATAAATCACAACAGATCTTTCTACAACTGGACTGCTAAATCATTATTCAATTATAAATATTAGGCTTGCATTACATTACTCAATATGAAGTAGAAAACTTGTTAAAATTTAGAATGATGGTGAATTAATTTATCTATATTTTTTTCTTAATTCAAGTAAATTATGAATAATTAGACAATTGATATTAATCAGAAATTAATTTTATTTTTTTTTTAATTATTGTCTTAAATAAAAATTAAATTTTATTTAAAATCAATATAAATTTAAAAGAATTGGACTATCAAACCTGATATGATTTTGAATTGATTCATGTAGAAAAGACTTTCTAAAACCTTATTCTACATGAATAAATCAAATTTCATAGAAACTTAATTCAAATTTTATAAATATTTCTCTAATGCAAGTTATTCAAAATTACAAACTTTCAATAGATTCTTAAATACCATTATCATTAGTTGAGTGCATGTCTCAATTTTTTTGATAAAATATAACACTATTTTTTTTTTGATAATATATTTTAGATCATTTTAAGTTAATTCTGATTTTAAGTTCATACTACGAAGATGAGGTAACTTTGCTACTAAGTATTAATTTTAGTCTTAAATTAGTTCATTAAGCTAGCCTAGGTCAACTAATTTATGTTTATATGAACTCATAGGTTCTCAAATTCTATAGTTAAATTCACACAGCAAAAAAAAAAGGTAATCTAACTAAAGGGGTTTTAATGAATTAATGTATTCCTACTTAATTATAACAGAACAACAAACAAAATTAAATGGCAAAGCTACTTTTTTTTTTTATAAACCATAGTACATTTTCAAAATAGAATTAATTTATTCATAGGCTGATGAATTCTGAGTCAAATAATTATATAATTATAAGATATTATGTTTTTTTGAATAAATAAATGTCGCAAAGGAGATCAACTAGCCAAAGTCAAATCAACTAGCAAAGACAACCTAAAAAGACTGAAAATTCTGATTAGAAAAGCTCAATTTAAGTAAAAGAAGGAAGGAATGCAAAGCCAGAAGAATAAGTAAGTATTTATTTTAAACCATAGCCTTTGACCACTTCTTAAATAGCAAATCCACAACCAATTGTCTAAGAATAAAAAGCCTATTCTTCAATTTTAAGATATTTTAGACAATCTCCCGACCCTCTATTAGATTGGGGACCTCATTAGGATAAACTTTTGATAAGTGAATTCAAGGAGTTAATAGAAAATCGCTTTAATGAAGTTAAGAGAAGGTCAAGCATTTATAAATACTATGTTAAAATAGGATTTCAGGCCTTTATATATCTTTTAAATATTCTTGAACTTATCTTTACATTATGTTATGATACATATAATGAAATTACAGATGATTCAAAATACTATAAATTCTGTTATATTTTCTCTATAATTTTATGTGTGTTACTTCACAGTGGAGCATGGATGTACACTTATAAATTCAGGGAAGTTGTTAAACAAGGTTTTTTTGTTGAAATTGTTTATTACATATACTACATGTTTATGGGAGTTTTGAGTTATTTTAAACTAGCTCCTTTTATATATTATTTCAATAGAGATTAATCCATTAGATAATTCTCATTTAGTGAAATTAATAAATACTTGTAATTAAGTGGGGACGATAAATTTAGAAATCCATGTATACTTTTCAAAGAAAGAACAAAACCAGTCAATATATTTAGGGATTTAATATTTCATAGAGTTGCTCTTGTCTCAATGATTATTACAATGACTATTTAAACAATTCCTTAACTCTTTATATAAGGCTTTTATAATACAGAAAGAAGATAATGGGATGGATTTAATGTGATTAGTTTTTTATTATTAATAAGTAATTTAATCTATTACTTTTTGGAATTATAATTTATTGTATTCACTACAACTTATAGATAAATGTAAACCGAATTACAATTTAAATTGAAGAAAATAAAGTTAAAGATTATTTAAGAAACAAAACAATTATTAAAATCTGATTTAAAATATATGGGATTTGTTGAATCTTTTTATTTTCATATTGATCCAAGTAGATTCAGCCCTTATTAAAAGAAAAGATGTATGGTTTAAATAATAAATTCCTTGATAAAATAGAAATAATATAAAAATATTGAATTTCATTTTATTGATTAATATGAAGATGTTACTTTGTAATATCTAGCTAATTGCTTAAAACTTATTAAAGTAGTTAAAATCAGTCTTTAATACAATGATTAAAATCGCTTAGCATTGTTGTAAAGTACTTTTAGGGATGTTCCAAATTTAACTTTTTTACTTTAAAACCAGTAAAATCTTGATGCTTTATGGGATGCTGATAATTATAATCCTAATGCAGTAGAGGAGTAATTAAAAAGGATATAATTTATCGAAAATCCAAAAATAACTGCTGGTTGGTAAGCAGTACAACAGAATTAATTTATTAGAAATGATTACATATAACTTTCTGCCGAATTTTAAGAGCTAATTCCAATCCACCTAAGAGGATCATTAAACCCCAATAGAGGACTTAGTAGTGTGATTATCAATTAATCATAAATTATTAATTTGAACCCACAAGGATAACCAGAAGTACCTTAAACAATTATTGATGAAGCAAAAATTCAAATTGAAACTATAACAAAAAGAGCTCTTTTTTAAGAGTAAGTTTGGAATATATAATTTTTGTTAACTTTGTACGATTATTATGAAACTTGGAATAAATTCAATGGGTATTAAGCAACTATTCAAACAATTTGGTCTTTGATGAATGGGACCTTATAAATTGTTTCTCTTATCTATTTGAGTAATGAAACTGATATGTTTATATCTGCATTAATAGTTTTAACTGCAGTCAATCCAATATTATAAATGTTATCATTTGCAGTATTTTAACAACGTGTATTTAAAGGGTTTTCAACTTTAAGATAACTGTTTTATATTCTTTTATTTGCAATATTTAACTTTTTAAAGATTTGGGATATAATTATGATTTGTTTATATTTAGGTGTAACGGAATTCTCTTAAGAGGTAAAAAGAAATTTTAGTTCTTAAGGATACCTCAAATTCAAGAGTTATGCCTCCAAATTTTAAGGCAGTATAGCTACATCAGTATTTAAGTGTGAATAGATCAAAATTGATCCCAAAAATATTTTATAAATAAAAAATTAGCCATTCTATGAGGCTGTAATGTGGAGAACAAATGTTGAAGAAGCTTTGAATAAAATTCCTTAGTTCTTTGTATATATATTATCATTATCATCTAACCAATTTAATGGAGTATGGGTGATGTCTTTTATTCAGTAATTAAAAGAAAGTATATAAGCAGTAAAAGATATATTAGAAGTTGTTATTAAAGACTATTTTATTCCAGCTTTAATTTTAAGCACAGTTTCAGTCGATTAATTTTTTTAATCTATGTTGTATTTGAGCTCAATATCAAATTAAATGTTATTGGAATACCCTAAATCCTTCTAAATTGTCTCAAAGGTACAACAAGTGTATTTAATTGATAAATTTACTTTTAAAATTAATGCAAAAACCTTAAATTTTTCTAATTATGGAGATTTAAAAAAATAGAAGTTGCTAGCTTAGTTTAGGTATGTGCTTGCTTCAATAAGAACTATTTTAGAAATTGATTAAGCATAAAGATTGTTTTGTATGGGACCTGAAATAAATGATCTAATAAGATGCTTAAAAGTCAGTCTAATATATTAAATAAAGTTGAACTATTATTTAGATGAAGTAAATCCCATCCATATTCCTCATATTAATGCATTTATAAAAAATTGCCCAAAAACATTACAATTCTTACAACTCCAAATAGAATCTACTTCAGAACGTTAAATTGAACTTTGTGTTGAAAGAAATGGTATTCTAACAGCCTTTTCTTATTCATATTTCTAAATTATACAATAATACAAAGATAATTCTGCAGTAGTTTAATAATAAAGCTTGCGTATAGATGAGCGATTTTTAAAGTTAGATAGGTATAATTTTGAGCAGCTTTACTTGAAGTTTCTGGTAATCTGATTTTAGATAATTGCTATTAACTATTTACATAGTTCACTGAGTTGACAGTTTTCAAGGCATCGATTGTTAATAATAGTGCAGACATTCAGACTTTTGTTTTTTCTAGCAATTTAATAAGTAGATTAGATACTCTGGATATTACTTTTGAAAATATTAAATTAGATTTTTAGTAATACCCTTTTGAAAACTTGAATGTTTTAAAAATGATTTTGAAAAGATGTGAATTTAACCTATAGTAATTGTAGGAAAAATTATTAACTCTAAACACAAGGTAGGTTTATATAGATATGTCATAATGTTTGTAACGCTTTACAGCAATTGAATAGAAAGAACTAGTAAGAGTATTAGAAAACAAAAGAATTGATGTATTCATTAAAATTTGAATATTAAACATTTATTAATATTTTCTTTACATAAATTAGCCTTAATGGATACTTTATAAGAGGAAAAACTAAACATTTCCTTTAAATTGTATTCAGAAAAAAAGTATCTTGAGTTTTGACTTCATATGACTTTGTAACATGTTGTTGTAATCCTTTTTGTCTAAGTCTACTTCTTATGCCTTTAATAAAATAGATATAACTTATTAATAAATTTTATAATAATGACAATTTTCATAGATCATTCCTTAGACATAATAAAAATTAAAATTAAAATCAAAATCAATGGCATACCCTAAATAAATTATTTGTAATGTATTGATATAATTACCTTTTGATGAACAGAAGATTTATAGATTTGATAGATAATGGTTGAAAGTTGAATTAGAAGGATTACTTACCTTCTGAAACAAGATCTAATTATTATAATTTAAATACCGTTAGATTTGAAAGTTAGATAATGATAGACCCATCCAAAAAGAGCCAGAGATAAAATGATATTTAGTTTTAAAGAAATTAAGCTTATAATTGTTAATTATGATTAGTGTTAGTAAATTCACATTACTTTTTGTGATTGACCATGTTGAATTTAACATTATGATTTTTAAAGAATTGAAACCATTTTTACTTCATATTTGAATACATTTGTAGGTTGATATGGATAAGATATAAAAAAAAGTAATAAATTTATTTTATTATGTTTATATTTATTATAGACATTATAAAGTTATTCATAAGTGTTTAATTTAATTATATGAAGCTAAGAGTGTTTTTTTCCTGAAAGTATTTTTGACCAATTACAAACGTTTGAACTTCTAAAATCTTGGGCTTCAATCTTTTTTGTAAGCATATAGTTGCTCATTTAGAATACTAGAAATACTTAGAGTAGAATTATTTACACGCTTTCACATGTTCACTAATTTATTAGTAATAACTTTGTTTTGTTGTAAGTTTATAGATAAAAGGAATTACCATTTTGTAAAATTGTTATCAAAGTTTGAAATTTTCCAAAACAGAGAATGAGTCAAATCTCATTGCTGATAGTAGGTAGTCAGTTTTATTGTTTATGCTGATAGATAGTGAAATATTTATCTGAACAAGATCTATTTTAAACTACTCAATTTGATGTCTATGCAAAGTTTAGTATAAAATTAAGCAACTAAAATGACAGATCCAAAAATATTATCTATTTAGTTGAGGTCCCCAGAAATATCAACCAGCATTCAACTATTCATTTTATTTGAGTATTTATGTATGAACTAAATTCTTAAACTTTGACATACATGATGAATATTTTATTCAAAATTCGGAGATGCCCAATACTATATAAGGTAGGTAAATTGTATCGCTTTGAAATAAAATATTAATGTAACATCCAATTCCATTTTTAATCAACTTAATGCTTTATTTGCTTTCAAATTCCTCAGAAAATGACATCAAATGAAGATAAAAATTCTTCCTTATCAAATAATATCAAATTTATCATCTTTTATAAAATTACTTTATGGAATAGTAACTTCAAATAATAATAATAATATTTCAAATAAAATTTCATAATTGTAAAAGAGTAATAAGACTAGTAGCAAGATCTTATTTAAGTCTTTTTTGTGATCTCCAGTGTCGATAAAGAGGGGTTTAAGTGAAAATGGAAACAAGCAATATTTATTATGTATGAGTCCTTCTCCCTCAAAAGCACATCTTGTTCTCTTCATAGGAAATTATCAGGGCTACAGTAAGTGTCCACTTATTAGGTAGTAACCGGAACCCCTTTTCCTTGTGCTGTCGGAGCTCAGTGCTTAAACCAAATTTAATCTCCTTCCTTCAGCAGGTCTCATGACCTCCCTGTCAAATCCGACATCATAGACAATGTGCTTCCAATTGGTATACCCAGGCAAATACTTAACGTCACAGTCTCGCCAAACTTATGACATCAGTTAGTCGTAGTTAGGCAATCATTACCCATGAACTATCAAGTACTTAGGGTTTGGGTTTGGGGTTTGGGTTTGGGTTTGGGTTTGGGTTTGGGTTTTGGGTTTGGGTTTGGGTTTGGGGTTGGGGTTGGGGTTGGGTTTGGGGTTGGGGTTGGGGTTGGGTTTGGGTTTGGGGTTGGGGTTGGGTTTGGGTTTGGGTTTGGGGTTGGGTTTGGGTTTGGGTTTGGGTTTGGGGTTGGGTTTGGGGTTGGGGTTGGGTTGGGGTTGGGGTTGGGGTTGGGTTTGGGTTTGGGTTTGGGTTTTGGGTTTGGGTTTGGGTTTGGGGTTGGGGTTGGGGTTGGGTT
>JPFL01000335.1:0-64530 GCA_000733385.1 Paramecium biaurelia
AAAAGAAGAGAGAGAGAGATAATATTAATATAATGTTAAATGTAGAACAATTGTCAATAATTGTATATGTTAATGAATCAATTTCTCTTGCTGATGAATTGAGCGGTGGTTGATAATTTCTCGCTGATGTGTTCTTAGAGTCTGTCAACGATTTCATTTTATGCAGCTCTAAATTATAGTTTCTATGATACCTTTCAGCAGTTTGAGTTTCATAGATTTCTGATTAGACTGCATACCATGCTTATTATCCAGCAAGTCTTTCTTCACTATTTTCTAATTCTAAGGTATGGAATTCGATCCATGATTAAGCATCTTCAATGGTGTCTTTTTATTCTTAGATTTAGACTTCCAATTAAGCTTTTCTTTCAACCAATCTGGTATGTTCATCACTCAAGTGAGTACTGAATTCAACCCAGTGAGCAGCTTATCTATCTTCAACGTCCTTTTATTATTGAATTGAATGATTACAGTTTTAGTAGCCTTTTCTGAGACTAATTATTATCTGATTTCACTTAAGAGTTAAGCAATTTTGGTTAAAGCCTTTTAGTTAACTCCGTGGGTGGCTAATTCAGTAAGAGCAGCAACGACTGGCTAAAGAAAGAGAATAGAAAGAAAGACATACTTATAAGAGTTGGGAGTGGGATGTGTTGTCTGTAAGTCTCTTGTGAATTGTTTCATATTTTGATTTAACTTAGACGAATGAAGCACCTAAACTCAAGTGTTGAATTAATTTGGAAGCTTCATCAATGGCATCAATAACGTCATCAATAGCGGCAACTTTAGCAACAAAGGTTTCGTGTTATTAGTTTCTTGTGGCTTCTTCTCTGGCATATGTTTATTCATTTGTTGCAATGTCTTGAATTGTGACTCTGATGTCTTCTTCAGAAACAGCCAAAGCTTCAATTGTGTCGTCTCTCAATTAAGTGTTGGATGAAATTTGATTTTCGTGATATAAGATTTCCTTTTCCAAATCTTCCTCAATCTAAGATATTCTTAATATATATTCTTACTCTGTTATTGGTTGTGGTATCAAGTTCGAAAGTGTGATCGTGGTCATTTTGATCTTATTACAATCCAGCAGCAACACCGTTCAATAACATATTAACTTCATTGGCTGGTGTTTGAGCATGAATGTGAGCCTTAATTGCTGACAACACAACATTTCCAAATGGATCAGCATCAATTTGAGCCAAGGATGTGTGTATATCAACGAATTTGGAAGCTGCAAGAGCAACAACTAATGTCAAGATGGCTAGTTTTTGCATATATTTTAATTAATGTTTTAAAAACGGATCGAATAAATGCTTATAATGTGTTTAATAATTATTAATTACAATCTAAATATATATATATCACTCTTATACCATTCTTTATATATCTAATAATTATTTAATAATCAAATATCCTTTCAATCCAATTTTTATACACTCCTTTCTAATCTTTATATTATATATTTACCTTTTCATTACTAATACTCTAACTCATCAAAAATCAAATTTTCTCCTTCAATTATTAACACTATCTATAATCTCTCTTCAATATAACCATTTAGTATTCAATAATAATTTTTTATCAATTTTTAATCCATTTTTAAGAATTGCAATTCATTAAATTAATCAATTCTAAATTAAATCAATAATTAGGCTCTATAATTTCTCTTATCTTTAACTCATTTAAAAACAAATCAATACAATCTAATAGTCATAAACTGAATAACTTTTGTTTATTCAAAATTTATTAATTATCTTTAAATCAATAGACTTTAAAAATCATCCATTCATAATTAATACTAATTATGTGTCAATGAAGAACCATTTATAATAAATATTATCTTTGTAAATATTCGAAAATATATATTTTTAATTTTTTTATTATTATATGTCAGCTCCTTTTTACACAGTCAAAGTAATATCACTCAATAAATGAGGGAAGTACCTCCTTAAGATTTCATATATGCATATGCTGAGTATTTGAAAAAAAACAATAAAATTAAAATTCCAGAATGAACATCAATAGTTAAAACTAGACTTGGAAAAGAAATTTCACCTATTAATTAAGATTGGATGTATTTTAAAGCTGCTGTAAAATATATGATAGAGGTCATTGAGTATTGAATTTAATATTAATCATAGGGTGTTGGAAATCTAACTCATATGTTTGGATCAGTAAATGATTATGGTAAACATGAATCTGGATCAGGAAAAGTTATTAGATATTTACTATAATAATTAGAATAAATTAAAGTTTTGAAAAAGGACAATAAATCTCTCTTAAAAAGGGATTCAAGAATTGTTACAAAAAAAGGATAATAAGACTTAAACAGAATTGGAACTTAAGTTGCTTTAACTTCAAGAAAATGATTTATTAAACATAAAGAACAATAATACATATCAATATTATTGTAAAAGCTGCATAATCTTTTGTTTCATTGCATCTTTTGTTATTTCTCGATTATATACTCTTTCTGTCAAACTGTTTCTATCTCTATATTCTACTCTAATCTTTAAAAACTTTGGATTTTATTTCTTAAATTCTTCCAAATCATAATCATTAGTAATTACTACTTTATCTCCTTCATCATCAACAAAACTAATATTATTGAATTATATATTACTAAAATGTTAAATCATCTTTATTTTAATGTTGTAAACACAAAGATTGATATTCTTGTCTCAAATCTTCTAATCTATTCAAAGGTCTGGAACAAATGTACACATCCTTCTATATAGCAATTTTTATGATTTCCATATATTTTTATAAATATATATTAATAATTTGATTTAATTATATATACCATTATTAATCATCATATTCTACTTGATTTCATTACTCTACTCAGCGATTACTGTAATGCATTTAATTCGTTTTGATGTCTATTATATAATCTACTATTAATACCCTAATTAATAGGTGGTTATCTATGTTATTGGAACCTAATTCAATCTTGAAGAAAGTGAAGAAATATCACTTTATCTTCCAAACTTTTAAAAGTTAGATGGACTACTTGCTGAAAATAAGTTTGATTTAGAGCTCTTATGCTAGTAAGGTTGATAGCTTTATTAAATGAGTTAATTGTTCAATTTTGCAATCTAATTATTTTATATTTGTAATTGAATGTCTAATTTAGAGTTCCAATTTTGAAATTGGTTTAGTTTGACATTACTACTTTCTGGAGAGTCTTTAAATATTCTTGATGATCTATAAGGAGATGGTATTTTATCATTAGAAAATACTACATGAGTTGGAACCAAAGGACTTAAATATATGTTTATTTTTACTGATATTATCCTACAACACAACCTTCTAGACCTTTATAAGTTTTGGGAGAGTCTCTAAACAATCTTAATCTCACTGGAGATAGGTTTTTGGATTCCTAGGTTTTTGATTTGAAACTTGAATCTCCTAATTTACTTATTGCAGTTGAAAGTAAATGAGCTTAATTCCCTTTTGTCTTAATAGCTGAATTGCTACCATTACTGTAGATACTTGAATTTAACATAATTTTTATTTATTGCTTAATAAATTTTAAATAAAGACCCTATATATTATTAAATAATACACTCTCTATTTAAATTTTATATCATAATCATTTATTGTAGGTATTACATTTAATGTATTTATTTTATTAATAAACATATTTTTCAAATTACTTCTAATCAATTTAATGTTTTTAAAAGAAAGTGTGTTTAATAATAAAATCAAATTTATACTTTTCAAAAAGGAATGATTATTGTTTAGATTTTGAAATCTATTTTATTAATATACATTAAATAAAGAAATAATAGATAAATACTTATGATTAGTAATTTTAACTTGGTGGATATTTTTAAATTGAATATTTTATAATCTAATCACTTTCTACCAAGGGATGTTGATGAGGCTAAGGCTCTAACTTGATCCTTGAATAATTAGATAACAATGTCGATGATTGCGTTTTCCTCTAGAATAGATTAGATGAGGATAGATACCTTATCTTCTAGCTGTTTCTGAAGCATAGAATTCTCTTTTTTCTTCTAAATCAGCGGTGGCACCAGCGACTGCATTCAAGGAATCTTTCCATAATTTGAGTGCTTTGGCTTATTAAGCAAGAACTGCAGGGAGTTACTAATCAAATTATTTAATTAATGCATACAGTTTCTAATTTTTCAACTAAGCCTGTTCTTCTTTCATGTTCTGAATTCAACCAAGCAACTTCAGCATTAGTATCAGAAACATATTTTGCAAGTGCAAAAGCAGCATGGATTTCTTATGCTTAGAGTGTGGCAAGTGTTGATTCTAATTCACCTTATAAATCTGATAAGATGGAAATGACTTATTCTCCAGTTGTGCCATCTCTTCTGACTTCAGCAAGGGATTAGAATTTTTAGAGGGCATCTTATTAGAAGAGGTGACTGTATGCTGACAATTTGTCGGCAATAGTTTCAGCCTTTTCAACTAATTCTACACCTGCATTGTTTGTGAGCCATCCAGCAACATCTTATGTTAAGAGTTAGACAACTGCAATTGCATCAGCATGATCAGCTAATGATTTGACAAAGAGTCCATTAGCCCAACATCTTTAGTCTTAGAGTTAAGCATTTCTTCTTTCAATTTCAGCAAGTCTTCCTTCAGCCCATGACAACCATGAATATCCATCCTAAATTTAAGGGTAAATATCATACTCTGATTTAGGCTTCAACATCAGTACGAACAGCACCTAATGCATCCCATTATTATTTGTTAAGGGAAGCAACATTTGTCAAGTCACCAATGACCTAAGAAAAGATTTCTAAGTCTAAATTTACATAATACCTTCATCAGTGTTATTCTTTTTGTCGGCAGCAGCTTAGACATTAACATTTTCTGTCTTCAAATCTCTCAAGAGGTTGTAAACTGATTCAACAGCATCATTTCCTTTAGTACCAGCTTGGAGTAGTACAGCAAATTTGTTTGTGTCAATAGCGAAGACGGCAGCCACTAAGCAAAGGGCAACAAAAGTTCTCATTATTAATTTATTAATACCAAAAACGGAATAAAAATTCTTCGTTTTAAAATTGCAATATCTCTAATTATTATTTAATTAACATGCATTTATGCACACTCATCATTCAAAACATACATAAATTTTACACTTACACCTCAAACTAAAAACGTATTCAATCAATTAATCTGTTAAAATATTTATATGAAAAGTTAATTATAAAGAAGTTCTTATGGAGAATTATCATCCATTCGTTCCTATCCAACAGAGAAATTAAATACTCAATCTGATAGTGAATTGGTTGAAGTTGATATGGAGAAACTTAATTTTCATTCATATTATTTAGTCTCTGATCCAATTCAATCATAATCTAATTAAGTGGAAGGGGAGCTATTTATTAGAGAATTTATAAAAAAGTTAATTGCCACGGTCTCAAAAAAAATCACAGAAAATGAATAAATCAAAATGCTACCAATCATTGGTTATTAATCTTCCATTGATAGAATGTCACATCCAATATAATAATATTTTCGACAACATGAAGATCCTACATATGATTATTTGACAGGAGGATTAGAAGAGGATGAAGAACCTGTAATTTAAATTTTTTAATTGATAGGTTAGATTTTAGCAAGAATAATGGTTGGTTTAAAAAGTTAATTCAATACCTGCCAAGATATTAGAAGTAGAATAACAAAGCACAAATTCTAATCGTTAATCTTTAACTGCTTAAACCTTTATGAGATCAAGAGTCTTAATTTAAGTATTTGAAACTTGTTTCTAAATATTAGGATTAAGCTTAAGCTTAATTGAATAATTAAAAAAATCTAAGAGAAAAAGATAAATTACCTGGAATTGTTGATCTTAATGATCCATTAGATATTAGTATAACAGAAGAATTATTGAGAGCATAAAAGGAAAGAGATTATAAAATTAAGTAAGATCTAAAAGAACAAGAAAGAAGAAGGAAGTAAAAAGAATTGGAAGAATAACAGTTAAAATATGAAATGATATCTAAAGATAAAAAATCTAAATCGTACACTTATGATTATGATGGAAAATTGATTTCAGTCACAACTTTGAAAGGTCATAAATTTCCACCTACAGCTGCAACACTAGGGTATTTAAATTAACAATTGAGAGATCCAAGTTTGAAGATGGCCAAACTAAAATAAGCATGTTCAATAAGAGGAAAACCTTTTTTTAGAGTTCCAGTTCCCAAATCAAAAAGAGACAAGAAGATGATAAAGACAAGGATCAAAAAGACCAAATTAAATTTTAATCTATTGCACCTCTTGTTAATGAAAATATGCATTTACAATAAGGAGTTCTTATTATTTAAGAAGGTAGAGTTAGAGAAGGTCCAAAAGATCAAGCAATTAATCTAGATAAAATGAATGATCCTGCTTTAAGGATGATTAGAAATGAATACTTGTCTTTGACTTAATAAATTAATGCCTCTCATAATTAATCATCAACATAATTAGTTAAAGCAGAAGAAGCATAAGTTAAAGAATTTTCAAATGATAAAGATAAAAAATAAATTCTGAATAGAATACGTAGGTTAAGTTAACCAAGCATTACAAGTGATGGAAATATTAAGTAAATGAAAATTCATTCCACTATTCTATAGGATTAATTCGATGCAAATGTATGAATAGGTGGCATAGGTTATTTTCGAAGATAAAGAATAACATCCAATCCCAATCATTAAACCAAATAATAATAATATTACAAAAGATTAACAAATGATGAAATCTCCTACTGATCAATACAATATTTCGCTCTATAAAAATACAGCTTGGAGTAAAGAAGTTCCCTCTATTCAGGGTAATACTACAAAACTTAAAGGAAATAAAGCTAAAGTAAAGTAACACTTTTTTTCATATATAATAGAGATATTTTATCAACTGTTGGAATAGTGGTTAAAAGAACTAGAGAAAGACGAGGAAATTCAGAAACAATACATCTTCCAAAAATGAAAAATATTTCTCAAATTTGATATAAATCAATTTATAAATTTTTTATTTCTAATATAATAAGTTTAAGTATGAGGATTTTCATTCTATATAATTTATAAAATTAATCAACATTTATTTCTTTTTTAATACCATTTAGGTATTAATTTATTGGCCAGAGATTGATTATTCGAAAGTTCCTCTTTTGTGAAATCAAATAAATCAGGAATTTAAATTTTTGATTGATACATCCTAAAGGTTGTTTCATCTCTAAGATCATCAAAATAAGAATGTGTTAGTGCTTGAAGTGCAGTCAATCTAGTTTTTGGACAGTAAGTGAGTATTTTACTAATTAAATCAATAGCAGAAGGATCAACTACAGTTTAAAATACTTTTCTCCAATCTTTTTTTCTTATTTAAACTATTTTGTATTGTTTGATATCATATAATTCATTCATTGACAACACTTCATCCTTACTTGGAGATCCCAGTATTTTGATAATTTCAACTAATTAATCTACTGCTGATGCTCCTAAAAATAGAGGTAGCCCATTAAACATTTCCCCTATGATACAACCAACTGACCACAGATCAACTTAAGTAGTATAGTTTGTAGCTCCAAACAATAATTCAGGAGCTCTGTAGCATCTTGAACAAATATAAGCTATATTAGGTTCTTAAGGTGATAACTTTTTAGCACTTCCAAAATCACAAATCTTTAGAACATTTGTATCTGGATTAATCAAAACATTATGTGGTTTAATATCACGATGGCAAATTCCTTTTGTGTGAACAAAGGCTATACCACGTAATAACTAATATGAAAATAATTTAGCTTGTATTTCTGGTAATAACTATTGTTATTTTAAAAATTATGCATTAAATGAATGAAGTGTTTCAGGTTAATAATCCATGATAACATTTAAGTATTACTCATCTGGAGAATCTCCATAAGTAAAATATGCATGCTTAGTTTCAACAATATTTGGGTGATCTAATTCTTAAAGAATTTAAATTTCTCTATTTTTATATCTCTTATCCTATATTACTTTCTTTACTGCTACTATTTCTCCTGTTTCATTCACTTTTGCTTTGTATACAATTCCAAAGGACCCTTGTCCAATTACTTTTAAGCTTGTAAACGTAAATTAGGAATAATCAATAGGTTAATTGCCTTATTGAGGAGCTGGAGATTTGCTTTTGGTTCTTTAATTTTTTAATGGAGTTTTTTGCTTCTCTTATAGATTTTTGAATTTTAATATTGCTTATTGAAGATCAATATCATCTATGTCAGCTGCTTCTGTTTATACTCTTCTGTTGGCATCTGTTGGTTGAGTATATTTATTAATGGGTTTTTTAGCATAGCGAGCCATCCCAACTGATAAAATTATGAAATTTTTTATAAATTAAGTTTATCTAAGGTCTTTGAATATATTATATATATATAAATATTAATGAGTGTTTATGAATAAGAACTACAAAACAATGTAGAAAAACTAGTAGATAATGTAAATATCAAATATTCAGAAATTAGTACATGAAAAAAACAAAATCATATCATCGATAAAGATCTTCACTTTCATTAAATGAAGAATAAAGAGACTTTGGATAAGAAATTGTTGAGAAAGAATTATAAAAGGCTACACTATTGGAGGATTTGTTAAGACAAATTTAATTAATTGTTGACAATTTAATTCAAAGACATTTCTTTGATGTGAATTACTTTTATATATTCCTAGTTTCAAAATCAACTGCTCCATATATAGAATGAACTATTTTAATTGAAGTCAAAACAATTTACAATAGGAAGTCAAGAGAGCGCTATAAAATAAACACTTGTTTTATCAAAAAATAGTTCCTTTACTGATTTTAATGATTAATTTCTCTTTGAAGATTAAATTAAAAATCTGAAAAATAAAATGAAAAATCAGAAAGAGGAAATGAATAAAAAGACTTAATATCATGATTCATTGATAAATATGCTATTGGATTAATAGTAATAAATAATTATAATAAATAATTAAGGAAAGATTTAAAAGAGAATTTAAGAAAAAATTAATTTGATGTTGATGTAAAATTGATTGAAAAAAAAATGCATGATTAAATATGGTTAAGTAATAAATTTATATTATTGGATAGGTGTAGAAACATAAAGTAGAGATTTTGTTGAAACTAAATTTCATTAATTGAAATAGATAGTAGAGTAAAACAATCAAAAAAATAAAGGTAACTCCTAAAGTAAATATAGAAAAGGATGCTGTAATATGGACTATTGTAAATGAATGCAAGAGTGAGATGGATAAAATGAATTCAAAGTTAAATAGTGTAAATTGTCTTTTATAAGAAATGAAGGAGAATAATCATTGGTTTACACATATTTGGAAAAGAAAATGATATAATATTATTTAATAAAGTTCAAAATTATTAATTCATCATTCTTAGAAATTTAAATCAGTTAAATTGTTTCTTCATTAAATTAAGAATAAGAGTGACTAATTATAATATGAGACATATCTTATCAATAATAAATTGATAGTATCTAAAAATTCTTATATTTTTCAATATTTAATTCTTCAAAATTGATGAATCTACTTAAATTCTGAAATATTATTAATCATTATATGCCAAACCTTTATGTAGTAATTGAAACCTCTTAAAAAAGTTTGTTGGAAATTATTATAATTAAAAGTGAAACAAAAAAAGATAATAACTATGTTGATTTGATTTGTAAAATAGGAAGATTAAAAAATGAAATTGTTATTTGATTGAACGATATCTCTACATAGGTTCTAATTATGATATTGATGAAAAATATGAGATTGTAAATGGTAGTTGTTATTTTTGGTATATAGAGAATGAATAGAAATTAAGGGTATTGTGTGAAGTGGTGAATATAATAGATAGATAGGTTAAAGGCAACAATTTACAAAAATTATATTTGGGTGAATAATGAATTAAATGAATTTTGTAGAATGATTTACTTAAATGGGACAAATAAAGAGATAATTGATTGTTTTAAATTGGAATTTGATTTCAAGTTTGGGATGGCTAATCGATTTGGAGTGTTCTAAACTAAAGTAAAGTTCTAAAAAATAAAACATATAATCATAATAGGGTTATTGACAAAAAAAGTTTAGACAAATAATATCAAGTTCTATACTTAATAGAGAGGGATAAGAAATAAAAAAGTGTTGGATAGAACTACTCTGGATAAATTAAGGAAGGATAGAAAAATGCAAAGTGATTATATATTATAAGAATATAAGTAAGTAAGGATGAGATAGGATTTTAGGTATGAAGAAGAAATTATTAGAAATAAATAGAAAGAGTATGCTGATTTGGAATTATTCTAGGTATTATATAGAGAAATTTCTTTATGGGAATAATAAATGGTAGTGGTACTTATGTTAGTGGAAATGGAAAGAGTCTGTATGGATATTCAAGTTTGAATTGATAATTAAGTTATAATTTTAAGAAATCTTTATTAAGGATAAAATTGAGAGAATTTATATGTATAAATAATAATTGTTTGTAAAAATTGATTGAAGAAATAGGATATTTATGATTGTTTTGATTGATTGCAAAATGATTAAATATAATATTATGTATTTTTGTGTTGGTTGTAAGTAATTAGATTGTAAGAAGATAACAAAAAGTATATGAAATGTATATTAATTAATATTAAAAGAAAAATTCGTTTTTGCCTTTTTTTAGCAAAATAATCCTTAGAAGGAAATCATTATTAATTACAATAAATGTTCAAAGTTGCCGTGTGTGCATTGTTAGTACTTGCCTCAACAGCCATTAATGTCTAATCCTCAATTTGGACAAGCAAAGACCAAAAAGCTTTTGCTTAAATTCACCAATCTGGTTGGGGTAAATTCATCTTGAACTTTGCTGAACTCCATTTAACAACTGGTGGTATCCTATCTGAGCTCAACTCTGAGATTGAGAAACTCGTACATATAAAGAGTTAATATGTTTATAGGTTGATGAAATGGAAGAGGAATTGAATGAAGTTCATCATGAGTTCTAAAGAAGAACAGATGTCCACAACAGAGAAGTTGCCAGACTCGAATAAGAAATCTAAGATAAGGAAAGAGGTACTTTATCAATTTAATTATTTCATTAGAATTGTTCAATGCCCACGATTTCTATGACAACGTCCTCATCCCATAAGGAGAAAGATTTGCTGCCTAACTTGAATAATTAGAAGAAAACATTGATCATAATAGATAAACCCTTGAATAAGCAACAGTCTAAAGAGACAATGATCATGAAACATTCGAAGCTGAAGTTGTTGAACACAATGATGCTATTGGTGCTATTGACGAATGCTTATAATTATTGAGCACAATAGAATCACCATCTCTTGCTTAAGTCAAGAAAGTCTAAAAGAATTTGGCTAAAATCTAAAGCTCATTGAAAAAGCACAATTAATTCCAAATCTTTGTTAAAGTCTTAGTAGAAATCACAGTTGAATCCAACTTTGCTGACTAAGGTGCTCTTAGAGATGTAATATCTTAACAATATCATATAGATTGTTGTTGCTTTCAATAACTTGAGAGTTGAATTAGTTGACTCACTCAATTAAATCACTGCTGATGAAGCTAACTAAGTTGCTGATTATAATGCCTAAGTTATTGCATTGAACTAAGAACATGCTGAATTCTAAAGAGCTGTTGTTGTTAAGAATGCTGAAATTGAAGCTAACACAAGTATTCATTCTATTCTAACAACCCAAAGCCAAATAAGAATAAACCCTTGATTTAATCGATGAACTTGATGAAGATTTGGCTACCCTTAATGGATAATTATAAGCTGAAAACGATGACTATGCCTTTGCCACTGATGTTTACAATTCCACCGTTGCTGAATACACCAAGGAAATTAATGCTGCCAATTAAGCTTTAGAGTTGCTCAACCAACCAAGATTCCAAGACTATGTTAAATCATAACTCAAGGGAGCATGATCTATTTCCAAATATAAAATATATCAAAGCATAGAAATTATTATTATAATAATTTATTTGTAAAACAAAACACAATACCTTTACTCCACATATACAACTAAAGAGTTGTTGTTTACCTACTAAAAAAACATTTCTAATAACTATATATCTAGATAGAAGCAGACTAATTTGGAGTTTAATCAATTAAATTAATTATTATTATTACCACATTCATATTTTTAAAAAGACTCTCTCCTTTTTCGAATTTATGGATCTTGACATGAATTTAATAGAAATCAATTTAATTCAATTGTTTCATTTCAATTTTATTCACTTGTAATTATTATGATTATTTGTTAAATTAAGATTAATGTTTTTATTATTATCATGAAATTTATGAAATAACCTTAATTAATAACTTAAAAATTCTATTTTTTAAATATAATTACACAAGTTAATAATTAGAATTAAAAAGAAATAAAAATACACAATTAATTTACAACATTAGTCATTCATTTATTACTTGACTGCTTTTTCTTATTTATTTTTACATTATTTCATTCAGATTCTAATCAGCTTATTTTATTTGATTTTTACAGAGCATTTGCTCTAATTATTAAAACTTATCTATAAATTCTGTTAATTCTTTGTTTTTTATCATTAATTCACTTTATAAGAGTGATATCTATTCTGTCATCCTTTTAATTTATATTGTATTATTGAATGGATCATTTATGATTCTGTTTGAGTCTTAATAGTTATTTAAAGATATCAATTTGTTGTACAATAGTTCATTTTCTATTTTTATATTCGATTATTATAATTATAAATTCTTCACTTCTAAATTTAAGTCTATACATTCTTAATTCTTTATTTCTAACATTTACATATATTGTAATTTCTCATTAATTTAATTTTGTAATTAATAATCATATTATTTAAGTTGACTTTCAAAGTTTCTTTACAATTAAAATATTTATAATTCCTTCTCTATTTACATTTATCTCTCTTATTAATTGTAATGACTTAAAATAATTGAGTTTTCTTCTTCTAGTTTTAAGAGGTTCTCTTAATAATTATTTATCTTTTTGTAAATATTCTCAAAATTATTAATTTCATAATCTTTTTATACAATCTCATTTTTTAATGATGTATTCTCTCTATTTATTTATTCCATTTTCTAATTTGTCTCCTCAAGTAATATTTGACATTGTATTTGAAGATCTTAAAATTTCTTAATTTATTCGATATTAATGCATTCTGGCTGTTATCTTTACGATAATAACTGTTTATTTTGTTCTTCTATTATACTATTCAATCTTTGATTTTCGACATTGTAATGCTCTCTTTATAGTAATCTATCTACAATTAATTACTATTATTTAGTATTATTATTATCTTTAATTTCGGTCTCTAAATCAGTGATCTATTTTTTTGAACTTGATTTAATTGAAAATATTTAATTTTGTTGTAACAAAGAGTAATTAGACTTAAGTTGATTAATATCTTCTTAATATTATTTCTCATTTTTAATTAATTATTACTTCAATGTTTAATTTTCTTATTTAAGTGTATTATTTTCTTGATCAATCTAATGCTTTAATCTTTAATTTTAATTACCTATAGTCTGAATTTCCTAGTTTTTTATTTCTATCAAACACTTCAATTAATTAATTTATTCCTTTAATATTTATACCTAATTGTCATATGCTACTTTTATGTTCTAAATCTGAGGATCTTAACTAAATTCCATTTTCATTTTCTACTATTGAAACTAACTAATCTTATTTTTAAGCTACTCTATTTCTCTATTGGATCTTATTTAAGCTTCAGAGATCTCCATTTTTGTTTTATCTAAAGTCATTGTCAAACTTTTGATGATAGTATTTTTTTCTGAAATTTCATCTAATAATTTATTTTATTCAATAAAATTTTCATTCTCATTAATTGATCTTTAGAATGTCTGTATACTCATATTGGTTAAATTATCCCCTGTTGCTTTCTAATCAAAAAAACTATAGTTTCTTTATTATTCACATGACGTAATCCGTTCATTAACTGCTTAAATTTCTTAACTTAATATTTTAATATCCTCATCATATTTACTTTTCAATTCATTTAATTACTTAGCAGTTTATTCGTATTTTTATTTCCATTGATCAATCTCTTATTGTTTTATTTCGCTTTATTTTTTTAATGATTGATTTAGTTATTGTAATTATTATTATGGTGGTGCTAGACTCTCTTCATGGTTTTTATTATCAAATCCTACAATAGATGAATACATATAAGGAAAGTTGCTCTCCTTTTTATTGATTTATGATAAAAATTTTGCCACTTCAATACTAATTTCTTTGCATCTATTTTTGTTATTATTAGGCTCTATTTAAGGTATACAGTTAAGACTCTCTTTGTGCTATGAAGAATAAGGTGATTGTGTTTTTAAAGTTTTACTTCTTTTAAAAGCCCCGCCAACAGAACAATTTGATGGAGTTGAAACATATTAGCATTATATAGGCGAAACAGTTCTCAATTTACTTTATTGCATATAATTAATTTCTAAAGAAAAAATTATATGACTCATAATCAAATAATTCATTTTCCATATTTAATTAATCTATTATTATATGTTATTAACTTATATATTAAGTTTATCAATTACTTTTTATAATTTCAATTAATATATGAATAACTTCAATTTTCAATTCAAAAAGATTAAAATATCTTGGAAATAATAATTAATATTGGAATTAAAATAATGTAGATGAGATTAGGTTAAAAAATTAAAAATATAAAAGTTAGTCTCATATTCTTATTAGAATATTATGAGATTGAATATAATATATGTAAATATTCATGTATAATGATTAAGGACACTGAATAAACTACGAAATTATATATTAGGAAATTAGATTTCATCATTTTCAAAATTAAAATTATAATAGAAACAATTGATTTTTTGAATTAGATAACTATTAATTAAAAGATTATGATTATTTGTTGTTTATTTTCACAGAATTCTTAATTAGTTTAATTGATTTAACTAAATTAAATTTAGATTATAATTTATACCATAGATTTTAAAGCTATATTATTCTTCATATAAATGAATTTTCAATTACTATGATTAGAAATTGTTCATAGTTTTAAATTGTTATAAGTTTATTTAAAATATAAAAGTTTAGGTCATTTGTATTAAACAATAAATAAGTAAATAAAGTTATATAATTTGGATCCTTGATGTTCAATCCTGAAATATAAGATAATCTCTTAATATTATAATTTTTACTTTATATAATTAACTGTATATGTCAACAGAACTTAAAAGGCAATAAAATTTTTCTCGTGCTTAATCTACAAATATCAATAAGGCGGCTGAGTAATGGATAGTTGATACCTTAGTAATGGATATTAGATATAAAACAATGGAAGAAGTTGGAATTAGTAGACATTAATTGATGGTAAAAGAAAAGATGTAACATTTTAGGGTAGAGGATTAAAAAAGGATACAATTGATCGTCTTTATAAAGGGTTGTATGTTTATTCTAAAGGTTTCAATGAACTTTTAAATTAATGTGTTGGTGATGACATTTTAATAGTAAAAGGGTTGATTTGGAAGGTTTTCTTAATTTTGTTAGAGAGATATAATAGTTCAGATTATTAGATGATGATGTAATAATTGATGGAATAACATTTTAAAGAAGTGAAGTAGGTAATAAAGGATAATGAGACAATAGGATTTTATAATTAAGAATTACAAAATAAATTGTAAGAAGAATAAGAGAAATAGGAAGAACAAATATAAAATCATACTAAGATTGAATAAAACTTGAAATATTAATTAGATATTCTAAATAATAGATATTTATTGGCTGATGATGCTGCTGAAAGAGAATTAGAGAAAAGATTTCGACTTGAAAACAAGACAGGATAAATAAGATAATAATTTAGTGAATTAGTATGTAAATAGTAGTTACTTTTGGATGAATTACAATATCTTAATAAATAATTATAATAAAAAAAGAATTAAAATGAAGACTTATTAGATGAGAGATAAAATTTCTTAAAAAAGATAGAAAAGTTAAATGAAGAGAATAATTCATTAAAAATTAGGATTATTGATTATACATCTACTATATCATTAAAAAATGAATTGTTAAAGAATTCAGATGAATTGATAACTAAATTATAAAATCAAATAATAAAGTAATAACATAAGGCAACAACTTTTGTTACAAATCCCTTTTAGTAATTAAGATAAAAAGATGATGAATTGTAATAATAAGAGGAAGAAAAATTAAAATAAGAGAATTAAGAACTTAGAAATAGAATAATGGTATATTAATAATAGATAGATATTTATATTTAATAGAAATCATAAGATCTATTGAATTAGATTAATTTACTTGATGATAGTTTGAGTAAGTATAAACAATCTAATTAAGAATTGTAAGATAAGTATTTCAATAAGAAATAAAAATTGAGTAATGTATTTAATTAAGTAATTTTTAGCTTAAACATAAATATAATTCCTTATTAGTAGCCTAAGAGATTACAAAAGGGAATTTAGATATTAATTTTAAGAAAATTGAAAATTTAGAGAATGCCAATAGTTTTTAAATTGTTAATAATTCTACATTAAGTTAATATGTAGAAAGATTGACAAATTGTATTAAAAAGATGGAATAAAATGAGAAAATCTTAAATGATAGAATTCATTCATAATTTGTATTAAATTGTTAATTTAATATATTAGCAAACTATATAAGTCTTATCATAGTAAGTAGAAGTAACTTCAAGATAGAATTAATTAAAAATAGATAATCTCAATCAATTATTATTATAAAAATCAATTTAAAATGATGAATTATAATTATTATATAAGGACTTGAAGTAATCACATTAAGTGATGTAGGAATAATATTAAAAGGAAGTTTTATAACTTTAAGTATAGAATGAGGAATAAAAATAAAAAATATAAAATTAAGATATTGCTTATTATAAATTAGAATAGAATTAAGTATAAATGAAATTTGAATTAGAGAATTAAACCAAGTAAAAATCTTATAATATATTAGATAGTATTAAGAATATATATAAAAAAAGGAGGAATAAGATAAATTGATAAATGATTAAGGGATTAAAATTAGAAAACTTGAAAAAGACAATGTAAGAATTACATAAGAATTGAATTGGGTAACCAATTAAAATTAAGGTTTTTCTGATAAAATAAAAAAATAATAGTTAATTATAAAAGAACTCTAAAAGGATTTAGATTAAGTAAAGGTTGATTATTCATAAGCGCAAAGGGAATTTGAAGATATGAAATTTGATTATGATGAATAGATAATCTTTTATTAATAAAATATATAAAGTTTAGTGAAATAGAGAAAAGAATTTGAGGAAGATTTAGTAATAAAATAATAAACAATATCTAAATAAGCTTAGATAATGGCTGATCAAGATGAGAAATTAAAAAGATAAGAATTAAATTTGATGAATAAGGATTAAGATATAAAATTAATAGAGGAAAAATTAATGTTTGAATCTTAGAAATTAAATAATTTGATTTCTTAAAAAGAAGAATAAAGTGATTAACCTGATAAATCTACAATACTAAGTTAGAATATTTAAGAAATAATTTAAAAAAAGTTGATTTAAAAAATAAAATAGAAACGATAATAAGGTAATTCAAATTTAATAACAATTATTGATTCAATGGAAAATGATAATAGTATATAAGATATAATTGAGCATCAATTATAAAATGATAGCACACTAGAAAATTTATTGAATTCTATTGTAGAGGGTCCAAAATTTTAGACATCTTCAACATAATAATTATACAATAATAATGGGTTTTAAAAATAATAGAATTTTTAATAGAAATCTTAGAGTGTACTTTAAACATAAAATTAGACAAAACCAAAATCAAATTAAATTGTATCTAAACCAATAAAACCTTTAACTCAATTTAAATAATAATAAACTATTGAAATATTACCATAAATATTAAACAAGAGTAATGATATTATTTCAAATTAATCATCACGAAATAAGACAATTAAATCATCTCAAAAGAGACCAAGTAAAAGTATGTAAAAGTCAGAAACAACTTAAAATTATAAAACTCTATAATAAAATCAATAGAATTAATCATATTAATCTGATAGTAATTTAATCTAATAATAAAATTAATCTAAAAATTAAAATTTATCCTTTTAAGGAAATGTAGATACATCATTTTAAGAAACTGGATAATTCCCAACTCAATTTATGTAATAAACATACTAAGGTGGAGAACATATAAATTATAAAACAATTTCAGAAAAAGAATTATAAGGGGATGGAGAGAATTAAGAATAAAGAAGATAATCATAATAAAGACAAAGAAAACCATCAATATCTAAATCAAAATAATTCACTTAACTTTATAAAGTAGCAGCTGATTATTATACTCAATGTTCATGATTAGTTATATAATCAATCATAAAATTTTGTATTATATTTAATTTAACTATTATGTAATTTTGTAAATACCTCATAATTAAAAATATATCCAGATGTAAATTTCTAATAAAGCACATTCATCTCTAAATCTTGCTAATAATGACTAGACTCCAGATAAAAAACCCATTATTCATCATATTAATAATTCAAGCAATTAAAAACAAAATGGAAGAATTAAAAATTACACATAGGATTTTATAACCAAATTAAGAGATTTTAAAAATGTTATTGTGATTTATAAAATAAATAAATAATAAAAGTATTATAACATTTTCAAAATATTATTAATTGACTTATATATTTTGTAAAGTAATTATTTATGGATTCAATTTGATAATTAATATTATAAATTTTCTATTTTAAATGAATAATGAATAGGTGAATTATTATCACATAGAAATATCATATACTAACACTAACACTTCTCAAATACATTTCCAAGACATTTGTAAATCTAAGGAAACAAGGACAATAGATATATTTAATATCACTTACAAGTAATCCATCAAATTCCCACATTAATTTTAATGCATTCAACAAATGCTCTTTGAAATCCACTTTAAATTATTGTCCATATGAATGACTATATATATAAATTTAATTATTATTACAAAATATATAAGTAGATATCTGATCTAGAATCTTCAGCAAAGAGAATATCTTACATACTTTGTAATTGATTTTAGTCTCGATTAGTCAAAAGAGTCTTAGTGATTAAATTATCAAATTTTTCAATAAGAAGAAACTTCTTCCATGGTTTAGTTGTTTTTATCATCTAACTCAGAATTTCAAAAGTTGTTGCATATGGAAGATGTTTAAATTATTTTTCTGCATTTTCAATAATATTATCAATTTGAATTATTATTTGCTGTTATATTGGTTTAACAGATCCTCCTGATGATTCTAAAAAACTAATAAATAAAATATTTAAAAAATTTAATACCTATCATTAGAGATATTAACAATTTCTCCTCCTTGAATTGGTAATAAGGCTTGATCTATTTCAAAATCATTTGACTCTAAAACTGTACCTTTCTCAGGAACATTTGATTAATTTAATTCATCATAATGGATCTATTAATAATATAGATTAAGCATTTTATTAAATTTATTCTTTATGGGTGATGTTTTACCCAATAAATAATGTTAAAGTACTCTCTAAACAAGTAACTCTTATTCAGGAAGTTTGTCTAGATCGTTTCCAAAATATAATTTTAAATCTTACTAGAATCCTTGAATGATAACTATTCTGAGCATTTAGGAAATAGTATCAAATTGTTGAATGATGTCAATTACTTCTTCATCAGCATAGATTTCATTAAAATGTAAAAAGTAATTGCCTATTAGTAAATTAAAGAAATTTGATTGATTAAGTTCAATTTCTTATTTCATTCTAGAGTAGAATTCCAATTTGGTTTCTGGATCTTTTTCAGTTATTGATAACAATCTTGGTGCACTGCAATTGAAGATTAATTATGCCACTACATTCTATATACATAATAATCAAACCTTATGAAAAATGATGATCTCATGATATTAGATTTATGAAATCAGTTGATTATTCAAGTTGTTTAGTTTTTTGTGGAATAGATACTTGCGTTTATCAAATGGTTCATCATTTTGTTCAACGCAACAGATATTTATATTTCCCATAAATTTTATATAAGATAATAAAAATAATGATTCATCCTTGTATTTGTTTTTGGGATTAGATTTGGGACTTCTAGTTTGGTGTTTAGGCTTTGATAGGAGTTGTCTCATGATTTAATTCTTCTACATCTTCAATAGCCAAATATTCAACAATGTCATTATTAACTTTAGTAACATAATTTTGAAGATATGCTGGATAGTTCATGGTTGCTTGTGTGTTACCGCATTAAATAATGATCATAATTAAATTAAGCATAAGTTCTGTCCAATAGTATCCAGCACTGGCTTAGAATTTGTCTACAGACTTCATTTAATATAATTTTTAACCTTGGGAAGCATGACACTTGGAGCAGCCCAAAATACAATGAAGTAGGCCACATGCCATAAATAAACCAAGATTCCAAAGATTTATATCCAGCTTCTAAAGCTACCTAGGAATGTGCTTATGGCATAAACACTCAATGCAAGGTAGATATAAGTAGGTCCCCAATATATCACATAAGGAACTCTATGATCAAATATGATTTTGTCAGTGACTATATTCTAAGCAGGAAATGTATCAAAAGCCACTGTGAATACAACATAAATCCAATAGCAAATTAAAGAAATGTATTCAACTTTATATTGAGTTAGATAGATGGGTGAGCCATAACTACTTAAAAACATGGCGTAGTGATATTTACCAATTTTAGGATTGGCTGGTTGATTATGATTGTGAACAGAGACTTTATGTGAAGTTGGCTGAGTTGTTTTCATTTGTTAGAGTATTTTAATTATTTAAATTAAAATAACAAAGATTTTAATCAATGAAGGCAGAACAATAATAAAAGGGGGCAACTAAAACAGTCAAGAAAGTGAAGGTTAATAAGAAAGCACCAGTTAGGTATATTGAATATTTGAAAAAAGATTGTGGGTTAAGGCTGCTTTCACTGGTTTCAGAAGATCTAAAGTTTAATAAAATGAGAATTAAGCATTATTAAAGATTTAACATGTCGATGATGTCTCATCAAGCAGATTCTATTGGGGTAAAAGAGCAGCATATATCTACAAGGCTCACTCTCTAAAGAACAACACTAAATTCAGAGTAATCAATTATCATAATGAATATAGACTATCTGGGGTAGAATCAGCAGATCACATGGATCAAATGGAGTTGTGATTGCTCGTTTTAATAGAAATCTTCCACCAAGAGCTATCGGATCTACTTTGAGAGTATTCCTTTATCCAAATAGAGCTTGATCCATTATATTAATATGTACATTTATTTCCAGAAATTAAATAAAACAAATTTATTTATTCAATATGAGTCAATCATCATAGTAGTAATAGTAAAAGGCAAATACCTTTAATTAATCAGAAAAAACTAAAGATATCAGATTAACAAATATTCAAGCTGCAAAAGGTAACAATATTATATAAATGTTAAGCTGTCTCAGATTCAATAAGACTAGTTTGGGACCAAGAGGAATGGATAAAATGATCTAAGATGCCAAAGGTGAAGTACTCATCACAAATGATGGAGCTATTATACTTAAATAGATGGATTTGGTTCACCCTACTGCTAAAATGGTAGATCTATTCAATATTACAAAAGTTAGTTGAAATCTCTCATGCTTAAGATGAAGCTGGAGATGGCACTACTTCAGTTGTAGTATTTGCAGGAGCCTAATTGAAATCATGTGAAGTCCTTTTAGAGAAGGGAATACATCTTACCACTATTTCAGAGGGATTTAAATATGCTTTAGAAAATGCATTAGAAGCTTTAGATGAATTGAAAAAACCAGTTGATCTAGACAATAAATAATAATTGATTGAATGTGTATAAACAGCAATTTCATTAAAAGTGGTTTCATCCAATAGTGCATAATTGGCTCCACTTGCTGTAGATGCAATTTTAAGAATTGTTGACCCTCTCAAATCTAATAATGTTGATCTTAAAGACATTAAAATTGTTAAAAAATTAGGAGGCACTATTGATGATATTGAATTAGTTGAAGGAATTGTATTCTCTAATTAAAAAGCAAGTTAAACAGCTAGAGGACCATAAAAAATTGAAAATGCTAAAGTGGCTATGCTGTAATTTGTTTATCAGCACCAAAAACAGATGTTGAGAATTCTATAGCTATACAAGATTATACAGAAATGGATAAAATATTGAAAGAAGAAAGAAATACATTATAGATCTTGTTAAAAAGATAGTAGCATCAGGTGCAAATGTATTATTAATTTAAAAAAGTATTTTAAGAGATGCTGTAAATGATCTTTCATTGCATTTCTTAGCTAAGAAAGGTATAATGGTTGTAAAAGATATTGAAAGAGAAGATGTTGAATTTATATCTAAGGTATATTGATAATTATTACAATAGACCTTATGTTTAATACCAGTTGCACATATAGATTAGTTGACTCCAGAAAAATTAGGGACTGCTGGACTTGTTGAAACAGTTTTCTTGAATGATGAAAGCAAAGTATTAAGAATTACTGGAGTGCCTGCTTAATCTAAAGCTTTAAAAATCTTAGTTAAAGGATCAAACTAATTAGTCTTAGATGAGGCAGACAGAAGCATTCATGATACCTTATGTGTTGTTAGAAGTCTTGTTAAAAGTAAAGGATTGATACCAGGAGGAGGAGCACCTGAAATTCACTTATCTTTAAAATTAACATAAAAGGCCAACGCTTTAATAGGTGCCAGATCTATGTTTGTGAGAGCATTTACTGAAGCACTTGAAGTGATTCCTTATACACTTGCAGAAAATGCGGGTAATTAAAATTTATATTAAATCTATATAGGATTGAATCCAATTAAAGTTGAGAAATAGACATCTTAAATCGTAAAAGTTTGCAGGTATAGGAATGAAGAAAGTAATATTATATTTAATAATATATTAGAATAATATTGTAGATGATATTACTACAGAATAAGTTGTTTAACCTATTTTGGTAACAAGAAGTGCATTGAGTTTGGCTACAGAATGTGTTCGAATGATCCTTAAGATTGATGATCTAGTAATTTCAGCTCGTTGATGTTTAATATTTATCTTACAAATATAATAATAATAAATATATTAATGTTAACAAATTCAAGATCTAATCCTACAATGAAACCAGTATTCAAATTAAAACAATTTTTGAATACTATGGTTGTACCTGACTCTTGTAAAGATACAACAAATAGATTAAAGAATTCAATTGAAAGTTCAAGATTTGCATCATATCATAATATCAGTAATTCTGTTCGTAAGAATATAATCATAAATTAACAATATGTGTTACCTAGTATCACAAATCGAAAATCTCTCATAGTTGAACCTAATCATACTCCTACTATTATTATTGATCATTTATTAATAGAGTAAAACATGAAAAATAATACTAAACAAATTAAAAAACATTTTAGATAATTAAAAAATCTTAGTATTGTACAGAATTCAAATGATAATCTGAATTCAACAAATGAAGAATTATTATTACTTTAATCTAATAAAAATAGTCCAAAAAAATACAAAACATCTAATAAATAGGAATAGTAAAAGTCAAGAAAATAAAAATTAATTGACTTTTTGAAAGGTGAAAATTAAGGCTTATAATTTACATAATTATTACAAAAAAAATAATCAAAATAGTAAACTCTATTTCCTTCTTTCACAATTAAAAAATATCAAGAACTCTAATTTTGAAATTTTGTTTTGTATTATTATTATTTTTTTTCAATTATAATGCTAGATAATCCAAAAATATAATTAGAAACAGACATCATTCTTCAAGGAATGGAATACATAATCAGCATGTAAGCTAGTGATCATTTACTGTATTAATTATTAATATCATTAGTTATATAGAATTAGAATCCAAATATGAAGCCCAAATATGGAAAAATACTTATACTATTGATTATATTGAAGAACTTACTCGCAAGACAGGAAATCCTAAAAAATTTAACATATTTCTCTCTATGTTATAAACTGCATTACAAAAAACTAATGAGAATGTATTATTAAATTCTAAATAGGTTTTATTTGAAATATTAACATATTAAGATCTTGAGAATCTAAAATAATAGAAATAATAAGATTAAAGTAATCTTTCTAGAACATCATCTGCCAATTAAAAAGTCAATAAACGATATCTAATTTTGTCATATTAAACTGATTTTGAAAAAATTCATTATCCTTTGGCTTTGAATTATGAAGAATAAATTGAAAACTCTAGATTAATGACCAAAATCTAGAATCTAAAAACAGAACTTTTGGATTATAAACTTTAAAAATCAAATGATGCAGAATTTTAGGCTTCAAATTCATTTTCCAAAAGTAAAAGAGATATTTAAACTCCTGATTCCTAAATGAATTAAAATGAGTTATTAAAAGCTAAAGTAAAAAGATTGGAAGAAGCTTTGACTTAAAAAAAAGGAGCAGTAGAAGTTGATTAATTAGTTCGAGATAATGAAGACTTGTAAAACATGTTAAATACATCAAAATTATTATATGAAGATAAAATATAAAAGTTAGAACAATAAGTCAATTAAAAAAGCACAGAAATAGTAATGTAAATGGCTGAAGTATATATAAAGTTAATAAAGATTAGATAAATGCCTTTAAAAAGGAGTTGACACAATTAATTGGCAAAGTAGAAATGGATAGTAGAATCAAAGATCATATCAGATTATTGAATGAAGAAGAGGAAAGTAAATTAGTAAAAGCCTAAAAAACAATACAAAAATATGAAAAAGAAGTTGAAGGCCTGAATTAGTATGTAATTGATAAAATCATAGATAAATAGATTCGTTAAAGAAATAAGACACAGTATAAAAGAGAAGAATAAATTAATTGGAAACAGAACTATCATAATCAATGAAAAAGTTTAGTTACAAGGGAGTTACTGACAGACTTTATTCTCCCTACAGTAATCATTCAAATGGTAGTAGGAAGTCTAACTATTCAGTTCCAAATAGATTAAATTCAAATAATTCATCTGGGAATGCTTCCCCTAATGTAAGATAGGCTTCTCCAGCTTTAAGTAAGAATTCACGTACTTCCACTCAAAATTCAGTAATATTAAATATAATTCTTAGGCTGCATATCAGAAACCGAAGTTCTATAATACATCTCCATTGAATAAATAACCAATTTAGAAAAAACCTTCTCCAGCTAGACCATAATAATAGATGAGACCTACTTAAAATAGGACATCTCCAATAGCTTAATAGAAACCTTCCCCTGGGAGAAATAATATTTTTAGATAACCTTCTCCACCAAGATAAAATTACTAATAACATAAGATCCAGTAATAATAATAAGTGAAATAACGGACAAATCAATCTGCTAATAATTATAAATAGCCAATGAAGTAGGTGCATTAATATGAAAGGAAGTCTGGGAATGTAACAGATCTGGATAATAAAATAAATAATTTAAAAAATATATTATAAAGAGCAAAAAGATGATTTGAATAATATATTAAATAAAATGAAATAAAAATTTATTGAACCAAAAAATCTTATAAATTTATCATTATTTTGTTTTTTTAGTTGGTTTTGGACTTGATTCTTCATCATCATCATCATCATCATCTAATTCACCATCATCATCATCTACATCATTATCTGAATCATCTGAATCATCTACTCCTGCGCCATCTTCGTCATCACTATATTAAATATCATTTCCATTTTTATCTTTGTTATCTAAAACCTATAATCCTGGAACTAAATCAAACACCTTTTAGAAGTATCCTTATAATTGAGCAATAGGATTGTCAGATAAATCTAATTATTATAATTTTTTCAATTGTTTAATGGGCTCCAAATCCTAATGATAAACTTAATAAGATACAGCAAATGTTTTGATTTAGTTTTCAGCTAAACTTAAACACAATAATTTTGGATATGTATTGGCAATGAATTTAATTGCCTCTCCTTCTAATTAATTTGTTTCCAATACCAAATTCTATAAATTTGGCAATTTAGGAAATCCTTCTAGTGTCTTTAAGGAGCACTCTACAAGACTTAAAGACTCTAGTTGACCTTGAGATTCAAGAAGTTCAGCTGCCTATTTGTCTAATTTCACAATCTTAACATTGTCAAGATCAAACTCCATTAATTTATCGTCTTGCTCTTGTGTTTTTTCTTTGATTGCTTTTTTAAATATGTCTAATATGTTAGCCATTTATTAAAATAATTAATATCATTTAATTAACTATTACGCTATATGCTAAAAAGGGTGATCAATGTCTTGATTACGTGCCTATTTTAATTAAGATAATAATATTACTGTTGATAATGAAAAGAATGATAATCCCAATTGACTAGCTAATTGCATCCCTTATTTATTTTCTATCTTTCTAATTGCTTGTAAGTCTGATTTCATGGCAACCAAAACACCAGGCAACTTCTTTCCATTAGCCTTAGTTACTCTTTCAAACCATTCTTTAGCTGCCTCATAGGTAGTCTCTTTAGTCATATCATAACATAAGAAAACAAAGTTGGCGTCTTTCAACTTAAATAATATTATTTAAATTTGACTATGTTGGATTTTAAAATTGCTTATTCATAGATTTCGGATCCTGCTATATCAAATAAGTATAATTCGACATCTTTTTCTTCCTATTCAAATGGAATCAATTTTGTAGATATTTCAGATATTTGAGTCTAAGATTATTGTATTAAAATCATACTAATTGATAATCCTTTAGAAAATTGACCTCTCCAGTAGTATACAATTAGATTAAGGCAGATTTACCAACTGCAGAGCTACCGACCACTAATACTTTAGCTGTTACTTTTCTCATTGAATATTAATAATTTAAAAAATAATATAAGATCAATATATTATTCATTTTTGTCTGATAGTATTTAAAAAATTACCTAGATTTGCTTTTTTACCATATAAAACATAATCATATTACACTGACTTTTTTTTGATTTCTTTATCTAACTAATAGGATTAGTAATACTTTGAAAATGGACTGGTCCATATGCTTTTTTTAAATCTGCTTATTTTTTTGTAAGTGTAGGTAATTTGACAGAATCTAAAAGCTATTAATTTCTAGTTTTGAAGGAATTCTGTAATATTTTATTAGTTTAATTAAATAAAGTCTTTTTATGTAAAATATGAGATGTATTTTATTCTTCTTCAATAAGGGAATCATCACTTGTTTAAATTTAATTAATACTGTTTTTTTAGCAATTTAATTGATTATAGACTAGTTTCCAATAATTTATGTTATTCTTAATCTCTTAATTCTTTAAAATATGGATGTCTAAGTGCCTATTTTGAATTAATTCTTTCTTCTGGATCATAAATGAGCATTTATTTAATTAAATCAACTAAATCTTTAGGAGCATGAGGAATTAGATTTTCTAAACCCGTTCCAACTTTAGAAGGGAAATTAATTTCCATATGTGATGCATGTTTCCTGAATCGATCAAGCACCTTAGGATTTGGAGTGCCTAATATGTTATGAATCCTATGAACTTAATCTAATTCATTGCTTCCAGGAAACAAAGGGAATAATGCAGTAATTTCAAATAATACACATCCCACTCCCCAAATATCCATTTTACTGTCATAATAACCATCTGTCATTAAACATTCAGGTGATCTATACCATCTTGTGGAAATATATTCTGTATATGGATGTTTAGAATATATGCCTTTACAAGATCCTAGGTCTGCTAATTTTAGATGATCTCCTAAAAGCAAAATATTCTCACTAAATATATCAAAATTGTATTACGGTTTAATATCTCTATGAAATATATTGTTTGTATGCATAAAATCTATTGCTTTGAGCAATTAATACATATAACTTCTTATTTTGTCTTATTTTAATGATACTTTTCGACCTATTTAATGAGATTACATTTATACCCTTAATATGTTCATAAAGGTTTTGTTCCATTAATTCGAATACTAAAGCTAATCTTCCAGTGGGTTCATCACTAAATATATTATAAATAAATAATACTATAGCACTTCTATTAATTTTATTATATGATCATGATTTTATAACTTTCTTAATGCTTGTATTTCCTTCAATTTGTTAACCAAAATTAGAAATAATTAAATACTTGATCAATCGTTTAAAAAACTTGTTTCATACATTTAATAGCAACTAACTAACTTGTTTTTATTGACTAAGCCTTTATAACTTCTGAAAATGTGCCTTCCCCCTTCTTAGTTATTAGTTTATAATCTATCCATCTTAATAATGTAATTACTTTGCATTCCAAATTTTTATTTTATAATATAAATTAAATTTTTATAATCATCACAATAAATCCTGCAATTAACCTTTACAATTCAATTAATAGAGTAATTTAATAACTCTCTTTTAATTCTTAAGAATTTATTTTCATCACATTTTCAATCAATATAAAAATTAACATCTAATGATGACGTATCAATTTATTAACTAACTCATAAGCATGTGTTCTAAGTTAATGTTTTGATTTACATTTGGTAGTTTTTATGTTTGTGATCAAAATACATAAGTTAAAATCTTAAATTTTAATAAATATTGATTACTTTTTTATTCTACTGACATTTTATTACAATCCTTTTTACTATTTTTTTATGGCTTTGTATTAAATAAATTAGAATGCTTTAATTAAAATTTAGGAATGCTTCTAAATAGATTAAATAGTGATCAATTGAAAATATATATGTACACCATTATTACTTATGAAGTTATGGTGTTCTTTATAATATTAAAATGTTATACTAAAGTATGGATTATTTTAGTTATTCTATGATCAATGTAAAATATTATTGTATCTTGATATTTAAGAAAGATTTCATTGTATTATAAATATTAATGGCAAGACTTCATTAAATAATAAAAATAGTGAATAATCATATATTTATATTTATAATTCATGTAAAAGTAAATATCTAAAATATTTAATTCAATGATCTATTTATTATTACAGTATTTATAATAGCATTAATTCAATTAATTATAAATTATCAAAACGAATTAATTTTTAATATGAAAATATTCTTATTAATATTATTTGTTATTAGTTCTGGACAGACATTCTTATAAGACTTTCATAATTGGGTTTAAGATAATTCAGACTTGTTAGATGGTTTTGTAGAAGATTCAAAAAACCCAATTGATGCTTTTTAGCTTTAATAAGTTCAATTAAATGGAAAATAATTTATTTCTTTAACAAACGGATGGTTAAGTTAAGAAACTTTTGATAGTAGTTATACTAAGCAATATTTTACAATAATTACATCTAAATTAGCTATTTTGGCAGTTGATGTTAGAGAAAATATAAAATTTGTGATTGATAAAGAACAAAGTAATCCATAAATTGTAATGTTTGAATAAGAGAATTACAGAGGAATGAATATTAAAACGAATAGTTAAAATAGATTAGTAATATATCCAAGAGTAAATGAAGTAGTATCATAAAAATAATAGGATAACAATCAAATAATTGAATTCTCAAATATAGAATAAGAGTAATTTCTTATATATATTTTATATGGTGCAGAAACAGAACTTAGGGATGCATAAAATTTATTTAATTTCATTACTGAATTCATAGAATTGATAGAATCCTAATAACCACCAAAATATAAATAATGCAAACCAAAGAATGCTAACAAAAAAAAATCTACAAAATAAGGTTCAAAATAATCTTAAAAGAAACCATAAGAAGGTGGCAAAGCAACTCAATCAAGAGGTAGTTTAAAAGATAAAGATAATAACGAGAAATAAAAATAATCTTCATTGAAAGATCACTCATAATAATAGGGAGATGATTTTAATAAGAAAATGGAAAATTTAGATGATTCTGGATTAAATTAGAATCAGTAATAGTCAAATGATAATGATTTACTAAGAGATAAAGATAAAGGAAAGAGAGATAATGAATCAGGAACAGGTGTTGGTGATGATGGATTAGGAGCTGAAGGTTAAAATGGTAATAAGACTGGAGATGCTATGAATGATAATGATGGGAATGATAATAAAAATGGTAAAGGTGAAGGTGAAAATGTTGGGGGAAAGAAAGATGGGTAAGGTGATGGTTCTACTAGTGAGGAATCTAATAATAATAGAGGAGATGATGGATTAAATAATGAAAATGGGGATAAAGATAGATCAGATACAGGAAATAAAGATGGATAAGGAGATGATGGATTAAGTAATGAAAATGGGAATAAAGATGGGTAAGATGGAGGAAACAAAGATGGTGGAAACAAAGATGGATAAGATGGAGGAAATAAAGATGGATAAGGGGATGGTGCAGATAGAGAGGGAGTAGACAATGGAACTGATTCTAATAAAGGAGACGATTCTGAATATGGAACAGATAAGTAATTGGGATAAGGATAAGATGGAAATAGTGAAGGTGTTGATGGATTAGATAATAATTAAAAAAATAAGGATTAAGGATCAGAAAATGATAATGATAATGTAGATTAAAATAAAGATTAAAATAAAGATGATAATAATGATAATCAGAATTTAGGAGATGATAAAAACTAAAAGTGTGTGAATCTATATTCTGAATGTTATTTCAGTGGAGATAGTATTGAACTATGTGGTAGTCATGCCGAGATAACTGATAAACTCTAGAATTTTAAAATTAAATCTATAGAAATGGATGATGGTATAGAAGTTTCCTTTTTTGGGGAAAGCCATTTTGAAAATCAGGTCATCACTATTACTGATGATATAGAATGTTTAGATATCCCAATAATTTTAAGTCCAACAGACATAGAAGAATTGATACAGATTTTAAAATGAAATATACATAATCATTGGAAAACTTACATTTCTCCTTGTTGAGGTATTATAAGAAATTTAAAGTTGTGTAAAAACATCATAGTTTAGGCATTCTATTTTGTATTCTTAGTTTATTAAATAGTTTTAATAATTTTTTCTTTCCTCTAATCAATAGCAATGATGTTTGTTTCTCCATTTGCCTATTACACGGCTAGTAAATCATTACTAATTCTACATAAGTACCATATACTATTAGTTTCAATCCAATTGGTTGATACTTATATCTGTTATATAAGTTATGGTTGTTCAACTTAATAAATTTTTACTTAACCATTATAATTAGCAAAAGCAAATAATTCACTATTGATTGATGTTACACAATTTACATATGTGACATCTTTGATAATAAATTTAGTTTTTCCAGTTAGATAATCTATCACAGCTACAGTATAATCTCTACTACAAGAAGCAATTTAAGTTCTTGATATTTTACATAAATCATTGATCCAAGCTGAATGAACATTGAGTTCATGTGATAACTCTTTTTCATTTAATTTCCAGATTCTTATTTTAGAATCATCCTAACACCATGCTATTTATGAATATGCTAATGGTACAATTTTTCTTAATTGTTTAGAATGACCAATTACATCACCCACTCTAGATCTTAAATCTACATTCCATAAATAAATTTAATATTCATCTTTATCTTTTCCTCTAATTTAAAATTTAATTATTTACGCGCTTAATAGAAACTATGTATTTTAATTATCTTTAATTGCAGCCAATGATATACACTCTACACCATGTTGAAATTTATATAATTAAACAAAATAAGGTAATTTCCAAAGTGTTATTTAACCATTTTCTTCTGCTGAAGCTAATATTGAATTTGATATTAAACAGATATCAGCAACATTTTTAGATTGATTTTATATTATTTTGTATGATTTTAAATTCTTCATTTAATTCTCAAATGTTTTACTTTAATGAAATTATGATTACTAATCAATTAATTAAAGATTTAATTCTGAATGATCTACTACACAATTTAATAGCTAAAATATAAATAAAACAAATAACCTATTATTCACAACAATAAATAAAATTACTAAATAACTAATTTAATAATTAAACATTCTTTAATAATTTTTTTTGGAATCTGCTTTAATCAGATACAAATATCTTACTGAATTCAGAAACTTTTAAAAAATCATTAAATATTAATTTTGAGAGTTATGATGTTTATCTAGTAAGATCAATTAAGTTTGTTTCAAATAATTCTTAAACAAATTAATGAGGTAATTCAATATTAAAACTAGTTTCATTAATTACTTTAGCTATAAATTTGATTTCTAATTCATCTATTTAATTTATTATTTCTTATCTAATTTAATTAAAATAATCTCTAATTGAAGAAAGAGATTTAAATTTTTCATTTTATATCACATCTAATTATTGATTAGATAATTTTAATTCTAAAACTCTAAAATAATCTTCAATATCAGTTATATTAGGACATTAATGTTAACATTCCTCACATAAACCTCCAACTAAACATCCAACAGTTGTACATATAAATTTTGCTGCATTTCCATGTTATTCACAAGTTCTCTATTCAGAGTTTGTTTATTAAAGATTGTTATTTTAAAACTAATATTAATGATTTCCATTTTTAAAATATTTATCAGAAGCTCCTTTCTTTTTTTCTGATCCTTAACTACTAAATTATTATTTTTCTTAAGGTTCTTATTATTAAAAAAATGGATTTGGACTTTATGAAAATGCAAATCCTTTTTATTAAGAATCTATTTAAGATCCTACTTTAGCTCCTGATTATCTACTGCTATCATTTTATTTATAGAATGTCATATGTTAAGATGATTAAACTTTGTTTGGATCAAATATCATATTATGTTAACTGTCATTGCCTTAAAATGTAATGTTTTTTGGTCTTATATCTCCAAATCTGCCTGTACCATATATATTGGAAGAGTTAGATTGAAATATATTTTTGTCATCTGTTTATGGTTGAAAGGAAATATTTTATCTCATAACAGAATATATAATTTTTTATTCATTTGTTTTTCTTTAAATTTTATTGATTTATTTATAGCATTCTCTCGAATAATGTAAGTCCTGGTTCAAATTCTTAGATTTCATCTTGCTATAAATCAGTAGTCATAAATAAATCTTCTTAGATTTTAAGATGATGAATTCTTTCTATTTTTCTAATGATAAGAGAGTAAAAGTTTACTTTTTTTAAATTTATGATGGTATTTCTTCAATATTAACATCTGCTGTAAAAGATTTTCGACCAACATCTAAAAATTATTGTTATTTGCTATTTTTTTCATTATCTTAAGAATTTCTAATTTCCTCTTTAGTCCAATCAAATTTTTAATCAAATGGATATCCTAATGTTTAATACAATTTCTTAAAAGATTATTAAATATAATCATAATTTGGTTCTCCATCAAATGAAATATTTTAAATGTATTTAAAATAATCTTCAAATGTTTTAGGTAATCCAAAACTATTTATTATTTTTATTACTAATATACCATAATTCTTCAATAGATGTATTCATCTTTTTCTATCCAATTAATTTTATTTTTTCTTCTGGAGTTTCTGCATGAATGTGCATCCATGGTAATGATCCTTTTAAAAAATAAATAGCTAAATATCCTAAACTTTCTAAATCACTAGCTCTATTTTATGATAAACTCAAATGAGAACAAATTGGGCAAAATCTAGGCTTAGCAAAAGTTAATCATTCAAATACCTAGGAGTTCCAATTATATTTTCATTTTTCTATTTTTCTATATGTTATCCTTATTCTCTATATTTTGATGTAAATCCAAAATCAATAAGATAAATTTCATCTTCCTTTAAACCTGTCATAAAATTTTCTGGCTTTATATCTCTATGTATATAATCATTTATATGTAAATATTATAATCTTTCAACTGCTTAATCTAAAAACATTAGAACAGTTTTTAAGGAAAATACTTTTTTTGGAGTTTACATAAGTAATTAGTATAAATTCTGTCCTAATAAAGTTTACACTATAAAACTTTCTGTTCCATTTTAAATAAAATAATATAAACGAGGAAAACCAAAATGACCATTTAATTTATAAAGTACGTCTACTTCATTCTTAACAGATAAAGCAAGATTTGGATTTTTCCCTGTTGATAATATTTTAACTGCATAATATTCTTATTTGATTTAATGAATTGCCAAGTAAATATGACCAAAGGACCCTACAAAATTAACAAATATTTTGAACCAAAATTTAATGGACTGAGAATTCTATAGTTTTTACAAACTACTTAATCAATCCATTTATTTTCAACCTGTTTTTAACTTAGTTTTTCACTTCTTTTTGAAATTGACATAAAAAAAGTATTTGTTTTTTAATCTTATTTTAATATCAAAATAATTAATCAAAATTTGTTATTCTTCTCATTCAAAATTATATATTTATTATGTGTGAATTATCATTCTCATATTTATTGTATCAATTGTATTGGTAATAATAATATTAATAAATAATTAATCTTAAATCAAGTAGTAAATTTGATTAATAAATATATGTGTGACCCTTATATAAAAATAAAATGATTGTAAAATAAAATGCTTTTCAAATCAATGAAATTAAATGGTTCATGCAAATTACAAGAATGCCTGAATAAGTCCTTATCAATCTATTTGATCAAGATATGCTAGGAACAGAAACTCTAGTACTTGCAATAGCTACACCTTATGATCAACTTCCAACTGTGATTGACATAATTGACAATTAAACTGAGATGGTACACACACTTGCTCGTTCGTTGGCTAAGAAATTGACTTTACAGGTGTTCTTGAATTACAACCATTCAAGTGAATTAACCTTGGAGATATTCCAATAATTGAGAGAGAAATTAATTGAATCAATAATATAATAATAATGATAAAGGTCTATAATCCTGAGTTGCTTATTTCTGATGCATAGGATAAATTAACATAATTAGTTAGGGATGACTTTAAGCCATTCATTCTCAGGTGTGAATAGCACAAATTATGTGTTTTAGAAAATGAGAATTTAATTCTTTTTTCTCTACTTTTCGATAAAAGTTAACCAATTATTGATGAAGCCTAATTGTACAAAATTATTATAAATAAGAACGATTACTTTTGTAAGTTAGAAGGATGAAACTAAAATTATAGCAATTAAATTTGCAGATAAGAAAAGAATGTCATATCTACAACATAATGTAAATCTATATCATGATATCTAGATTAATTCAAGAAAAACCTATACAAAGTATATGGGCCCATTGGCATATCAACCAGTAAGAAAAGAGAGGACATCATTATTAAGTACAGAATCACCTGAATAAAATTTCAGAGGAATATTAAATCTGGCAATTTTGATATTAATAGCTAATCATATTAGATTAATATTTGAGAATTTTTAAAAGTATGGTTTACTCATAACCAATGTATTCTGGAAATTTGAGATGATGCATATTAATGGAAATCCAATTATGTAAGCTTTGTTAATGTTAATGATTCATTTATTGACTGGATTTGGAATTCAATATTTATAATTTAAAAAAGATCTTAATACAGCCATAATCAGAGCTTTTAATATTATCAATATTACATTAACAATCATAATTCCTTGTTATTTAATTTAAGGATCACATCCAGGATTAAATTTGATTTTATTAGGTGTTTAATTTATAGTCTTCATGAAATTGATAAGTTATGCTCATTTTTTAAGAAATACTTATTTTTATATCAAAAGAATAAAAGAAGTGAAAAATAAAAAAGTACCACTTGATAATTTCTTTGCTGAATATGAAGTCACTAATGAAAACCTTAAGATCTTAGAGAAATATGCCTAAGAATAATCAAAAATATTAGACTTTAAACATTTCTTATACTTCTTAGCTGCTCCAACATTATGCTTCCAATTATCATATTTGAGAACATAATCAATTAGAAAAGTATGGTTGATTAAGAGAATAATTGAATACATTTTCGTTATTCTATTTATAGTGATCATATGGTTCCAATATACAGAACCACTTGTAGAGAATACATATAAAATGTTATCAAAGGCTCCAACTCTTATGGTTCTTGCTGATAGATTATTAAAGTTAGCAATACCAAATACTTATATGTGGATGGCATTATTTTATGGATAATTTTAGTGTTTTTTGAATATAACAGCAGAACTTTTAAGATTTGCAGATAGAGAGTTTTATAAAGATTGGTGGAATTGTAAGAATCTAGAAGAGTATTGGAGATTATGGAATTTGCCTGTTCATCATTGGTTAGTTAGTATATTATACAATTATAATTAAAATAGGACACATTTATTTTCCATGTCTAAAATCTGGTATGAGTAGAACTACTTCAAATATGTTAGTTTTCTTAGTATCAGCATTAGGTCATGAATATATTGTTAGTGCATCAATTGGTGTAGTAGAGGCTTGGGCATTTGTAGGAATGTTTGCATAGGCACCATTTATGTTATTATAAAAGAAATTAGAGAAGGTAAAATATTTTGTAATATAATAAGTTATTTAAATTATAAGATTCTTAATTAGGAAATTTAATGTTTTGGATGTCTTTTTGTTTTATTGGATAGCCAATAATGATTTTTGTTTATTACTTTAGATATTTAGAAAAGATTGGTCATCCAATATGATATTATAAAAATATTACAATATAAAAAAAAGATAAATTAATTGACTATCAATCATCTTCTTCAACAACTGTAAACATTGATTTATTAATATTTCCATATTATAATTTAAATTCTTCTGATGCACAAGTATTAGCTAAATGTATTAACATCTTTTCTAATTTTAAATGAAGTGGTTAAGTAGCCCTTTAATCCCATGTTAAATCAACTGCTTCAATACCTGGCATAGAGACTTTATCAGCTATTCTTCCAATTGCTTCTAAGAATTCAATGAAAGTCATTTGAAAAATCCTATCACTTTCTAATTCATCAACTTAAAGCATCATTGATAAATTAAAAGCCTATATTATAATTAAATATATACATTATCAGCATCTCTTTCAACAAATCTTTCATCATATAAACTGGCTTATGAACATATTTCATGTATTTCATCTAAACACATAAATTTCTTCTATCCTGGTTTCACCTTCTTAACACTATATTTATTATAAATATGATTAAGTAATGGTCTAAATAACTTCAAACAATCATCACATTATTCATTAAAATATCTCTCATCTCTCCATTTTTATGCATCAAATGTAGACATATATGTTTTACATTATTCCATTATCATTTTAGTTGCCTCTAACATATTATTAGCAACTTTAGTTTTTAAATACTTATCCTCAGAGACTCTTACTAAAAACTCCATAAATTAGAATCTACAAAGTGATCTCTCAGGATTTCTAAAATTACCTTTGTATTCAATTGATGCTGCACATGTAGCAATGAATTTCAAATCTAAATCAGATAATTTTAAAGTTTTTCCATCAATTAATTCAGTTTATTAAGCAAATTCTGTGATAACATTAGAAGATATTGACCATATATCACCTGTTGGACTATTAGAACTATATTATTTATAGGATTCTTTAATCAATTTATAATGTGCCCATAAAACATTCTTAATTTCTAATAATTCATCAGGATTCTTTACAATTTTTGATATTTTACTACAAGAGAAATCTTTTTCAAAACATTTCTTTAACAAATCTTCATTTTCAAACTTAAAATCTTTAGCCCAAATAGAAATTGGAAATGTCCATATTCTCTTTTACTTTTTCAACTTTGGAGGAATATAAATTGGATCTGGTGTTCTTGGCAATACACTAATTTATGGTTTGAATTCTATTTAATCCAAAACTTAAAAATGTTTGTCCTTCTTCACATAATTTACATTATCCATTAAAACAGTTATATAATTATTATTGTAATTAATCTTTAATTAATGTCCATAAGGAATATTTGGTTAATCATTAGCAATTATTTATGTATCAGTCATTGTATAAATAAATTATGTAGTATTAGTAGGTATCATTAAAGTTAAAGAAATTTAATCTTATGTCTTTGGAATATACACTTATTTATAAGCCTCAAAATCTAAATGTATAAATAAAGGATCTGCTTCACCTTCTCCTGAAACATCTGGTGTCCATATAAACTTTTATTCTTACCAACCTTCACATATCCAACATACATTCTCTTGTCTGATAGTTGTAATTTATTATAATCCTTTGATTCTAGGTGTTTCTCCTAATACTCTCTATAATTCATTTTCTTGTATCTATAAAAAACCTCTTGCATCAACAAGACCCCAATTATTAACAAAATGAAATCCATATATAGTTCTATTCTATTTTAATGCATTTGCTATTAATTTACAATCATTTAGACTAAATTAATTAGATGATAAATCAAAATGCAATACAGTTTTATTTGTTATTAAGAAATCACATATCTTTTATATACATTATACATCTTTTCTTTCTTATATTCCAAAACTATTCCAACCTGCATCAAAAACTAATAAAGTCTTATTCTCTATTAAAGCTTCAAATACTTTCTATCCTCCCCAACCTTTTATTTAATTCCAATGAATATATAATTACTCCATATTATCTAGTTGAATTATGCTTTCTTTTAAAATTTCTGCAATATCATTTGTCAAATAATTTTTACTAATATTTAATGATTTCAACTTATTATTACTATTTAATAGTGCTTTCAAAATTCGAGTCACATTTCTGTCTCCTAATTTATTATCTTCTAAATTTAAAACTTCTAATCTAAAATTGTAATTCTCTTTTCTTACTTGTTTTCTCTTGATTAAATTTACTAGCAAATTGAGTCTGTTCCTATTTTTCCTATATTATTTTGTTAAAGATCTAGTACTTTGGCTACTTTTCCAATTTAATTCAAAATCTATGTTGCACCTGAGCTTTGAATTCTATTATTTGCCATATAAAAATCTTTGATATTCGGATTCACTTTTAAACCTTCACTTAACATTGATGCATATCTATCTCCATATTTTTAATGACTTATTTAGAGAGATTATTCACTCCCTTTAGTTTTAACAACTCCTATTTTACAAGGTAATACATCAATTTATTCAGCTTAACGAAGCATTGCTGTTTATACACTATCTATTTATACATATAATTCTTACCTGAAATTTTAAAGAAGTCATTTTATTAACGAACCTTATTTACTTTTTTATAATGTTGATAATATAACTAGACTGCTTAAGGTCCTACTAAAGGTTTGTTTAATAAATCTTCTTTGACTATTTCTGGTGATAATTACAAATTCTTTCTTATTTCATTTTCTTGTTCTTCTTCAAGAGGATCTGGTTTCTTTTTTGGTTTGAAAACATGATCAACTCTAAAAAATTTCTTTTTATTGTCTGAATTGTAAGGTACCATGGCAGCTATTTTAGCAAGAACTATAATTATGATTTGTTTAACTTACTCTAAGGATTGATTTGACTTTCATGTGGCATAGAGTATGATGCATTTCTAGATAGATGATTATTTATTGGGTTTATCATAGTTTAAACATCTTAAAATTATGCACTACTTCTTCTTCTATCTAATTAGTTTTAATATATATTTGCTTATTATGAATGATAAAGACTTTCTTCAATCATATAATATAAATTATTTTATCAATATTGATATATAAAATATAATATTAAGCAGTTATTTGTTTCACTAAATATCTTAATTAAGATGACAAATTATATTATTATTTAAATTAATTACATGTAAAAGATTTCTTAAGATAATATTATTGATGGTAAAAGGAAAAGAGTAATGTCAACTGATGGTGTTTTAGCTTGTGTTACTTCAAATCTATTGAAAAGTAACCTATAAAAAAAAGTTGTCAAACCAAAAAAACAATAAACTTATAAAACAAAAATAATGAATTAATAAGAATCAGATAGTTCAGTAGTTCAAGTAGTTGAAAAACCTTAAAAGAAAAAAGAAGAAAAAGTTAGAATAACAAAGAGTGCCCTTAAAGAATTGATTAGTTAGCATTTCTTAATCATAGATGATGAAGAATAAAAGTAATAATAGGTATTAAAAATCCTTTAAATTTTTAGCCAAAAAAACATATCAAATGTTAATTAAATGAATCAAATAGTGATAGTTCTAGTCAAAATAATTCATCATCAGAAGACATTCCAAAACGAAATAAACATAAATCATGAAAAATAAATACATATATTCTATTAAATAATTAGAGTCATTATTTTATTTTTAAATATTTTATATATTATAATAAACTTTTCATTATATTTTACTTATTTCTTAATTACTTATCAATATAAAAGGATTACCAAAGTGTTTGTGTATAAATTTATATTATTACCAATATAATATGTATTAAATTACATTGTATTTTCATTAAAATCAATATATATATTTTATTTAAATAGAATTTCTCATTTATGAAATTCATAAATATACAGAATCTCCAATAGAAATTCCAACTATTCTATATTCATTATTTGTAAATTGGATATAATGTTTTTAATGAGAATTCAAAAAAATAGTAAATATGAATTTATATTGGTTTGATAATAATTATTTTGTAATTAATAATGAGTGAATAGTTAAATATAAGTAATGGGGAATATTTTAAATTGCTTGAAAAAGGAGTAAAAATAACAAGAGGTGCAGTATAGAAACAATAAACTTATACGGATAATCAAAATATTAGTTAATCATTTAATGAGCAAAGTTCTGGGGAATAAGGATTGAGTAGCTCTCATCATCAAAGTAGCATGATATAGTTATCTACTCATAATGATTAGTAGAAAAAGACATAAAAATAAAAGAAATCTTAACATAAGAAATTACCAAACTCATGTACTTCATGTGCTAGTTAACTTGTTGAGAATTCTTTATGTAATGAATGCCTAATTAAATACGAGAAAAATAAATATTGTATTTTATGTAAGAAATCAATGTTTGAAAGAGATAAAGCAGAAAATATATGTGAATGTCGTGATTGTGGTTTATATGTTCACAAAAAATGTGAACCCTTATTTAAAGACCGTAAACCTAATTTTGACTCTTATAGATGTCCTAAATGTCGTATAGAATTAAGGAAGATAATATTCTGTGAGCTTATCAGATATTTAACATATTTTGATGATGAAAAATTATTATGGTAATATGACCCAAGTTCTGTTAAATATAAAGAAGTTATTAAAAATCCTATTGATTTTGATACTATTCATAAAAAGAATAAGAAGGGTGAATATTTAGACAATCCTGAACTTAAACTCTATTCAGATATTAAATTAATGTGTTCTAATTTTTTAGAGTTTAATTTATCAAATCCTAAAGCTCATCGTAAAGGTAGCATTCTTAAAATTTTATATGATATTTTGTTTCAATAATTTAGAGGTTACTTAAAATTAACAGATGAAGATCTATTAACATATAAAAATAACATTCATTTATTCACTTCAGAAAATGTCTAAATGGCATTTAGATTATTTTTGAATTATGGGTTTGGTGGTAAAGATTTAGTGAACATTGAAGGTATAAATAATTATATCCCATTATGGGAACCATAATTATTGAGTATTACATAACCAGTACCCTCTAGAAATGTTAAAAGTAGTTTAATTTAATGGGAAAAGACTATAAATCCTAATTTAGATTTTGAAAATGAAGATGAACCACTAATCAAATTAAATATGATTGATTTCTTAAAGTAATAAGTTTAAAGAGAAATAAAAATCAAGATTGATATTAATAAAATTACATAGAGACATCCATATTTAGATTATTTATTCAAACTTGAACCTCCATAATTAACTGATGATTCAATTGATTCTCCTTAATTATAATATATAGTAAAAGACTTGTTAATTAAAGATTTAAGTACTGTTAGTTTAGTTTAACCTTTTACAATGAAAGTTGGTTGTCCTGATTTAATGTTTGAATATATTTGTTGTTCATGTGGAGGATATGAATTTCTCAATAATTTATTAATGTGTGAAAATTGTAATAAAACTTATCACTTCTACTGTCAAATTAATAATTCTCAATTTCACCAATAAAGAGTCAAAAAATCCTTATAAAATTGGACATGCAATAATTGTGTTAAATGTAAGGAATGTGATAAATATGGATAAAAAAATGATTTATTTTGTTGCAATTGTAATGATTTTTATCATTTCTAATGTGTTTTCAATAATTTCATAGCTCCACCTGATGGATTAGATTATTGGAAATGTAAAAATTGTTTCAAATGTGCCAATTGTCATAATACTAAATTATTAGATCCAGAATAATTATCAAAAATTAAACCTACAACAACATCAAATACAGTATTTTTATACTATTATCTTAGGTGCATATAAGTATTGAATACTTTTAAAATTTTTAATATTGTTTGAGTTGTGGTCTTGATGTAGCTGGTTTTAGATTTTGTTAATTTTGTGAAGAGTACATCTAAACTAATAGTGATTAATAATCTAATGAATGCATTGAAATAGAAAATTAACAACATGGATCATTATACAGATTATATTTCTAAGATATAAAATGTAAATTCATTGAAATCTATAATTTTAGAAACAAATGTTGAAAAAATATATTTAAATAAGGAAACCAAGCCAATTAAATAATACAAATAATGTGTAAAATGTAAATAATTCTATCATGTTACTTGTTTATTGAAGAACAAAAAAACTATTAATAGTGAAGGAATATGTTCTGATTGTTCTTAAGATATGTCCTAATTATTATTTAAAATTGAAAAATTAAAAGAATAAAATATAAGATAGACTATAAAGGCTAAATCATTAAAAAAGGTAGTTCCTGTTGTTTCTAATTTTTTGGAATGGGCACCTCAATTAAATTAGGTTTAATAAACTTTCATTATGGAAAATTTAGAATAATTGGAGTCTCTTGTATCTAACTTTTTTTAATATTAATAAAATATTGAAAATTTAAAAGAGGAGTTAACAAATAATAAAGATATTAGTGATGAATATATTGGTAAATTGACATAATATTGGTGTGCACGTTATAATTGGTTTGAAGCTCCAAGGTAATTATTTACTGTAACACAATAAAAACGATAAGAATTTGTTCATTTTTAATTGGAGAATGATTTTCATGAAAGATAGCTCTTGATCCATTTCTTTAAATAAAAAAAATAATTTGTTATATTTTCTTTATAAACAATCCTTGGTTAAAATAATTCACTATTTGAATTTAGTAAAGTTAATAGATGTGCCTTAGATACAATTAATCTTATAGCTGATTTATAATGTTGTTTTGTCTAACATTTAAAGTATGAGGATTCATTTTAATATCTGGATAATTAATATTACACAAATTACTTAAACATTTTGGATTAGTACTAAAATTCAAGATAATATAGAATGAAATTTTTATAAAATTAAAAGTAATAACTTCTATTTCTACCTATTCCTAATTCGATTGTTAGATCAATTAAAAAATAATATACTACATAAATGGTTGAATTAAAAAAACAATAAGCTAAAGATCATATCTTAGTTTAGAAAGGATGGTTAAAAATAGCAACAAATTATTTGAAATAAAATATAAGATAATTGAATGATAAATATTCGGAAACATAAATAACAGAAAAGTTAAAATCATATTAATAAAATAACTAATTAATAAAATAATGTATTTAAGAAATGAAATAAATACATGATAATAAAATTCAAGAGGCAGAATAGATTTTAATTAAATAGGAGTAAGAAATGAAATAATAACCAAAAGAATAATATGTTATTTAAAATGAATATATTTAAAAATTTCCATAATTAAATGATGATCAATTAATAGAAAGTCCATTAGATAAAATACAATGTTAATTATGTAAAAAATGTGGAAATCGAAGTGTAAGTGGAAGATTATTATATGTTGATGATGTACGTTGGGTTCATACAAATTGTGTTCTTTGGAATGAAGATAGTAAAGAATGTGAATTAACAGTTAAGGCATTACTTAAAAATAATAATTTTAAATGTGAATATTGTCTATAAGTAGGATCTTCAATCATTTGTGGAAAATGTAGAAAAAGATGCCATTTTTATTGTGGTTATAAAGAATAATGGGCATTTACTCATAGCAAAAAAGTATATTGCCAAACTTGTTTTGATAGTTAGGAATAATGTGTAACAAATTTTATGATTTGGAGAAAAATAGTTGTATAATAAAAATAAGATAAAAAATCTTTATCAGTTCTTCATCGATATTCTAATACAATCTTAATTGCCTTGAAACCATCAGAATAAAGAGGATAATTTGAAGAATTAAATTTATTGTCATTAAGAGATAAAATACTATATATATCATTAAACATGAAAGAATTCAAGATTAAATATGCTGAAGTAAATAAGTAGTAATTTCTGAAAGAATGTGAAAAAAGCGATAAAAATAGATAATTACAATTTTCAGTTACAAAATTGGTATTGGATAAATATCCATATAAAGAATATAAAGTTTAAAATCTATAGGAATTACTGGATTCTTTTAAAGACAATAATATCAAAGGAATAGAATTCACAGAGAATTTAGGAGAATTCTTTTTGTTATATACATAATAAGTTAGATAATAATTATTAGATACTAAAAATATATAAAAAATGTGTAATTCTGTTTGTCAATTCAGTCAATTTAAAGAATGGTTTTATTAATAATCTTTTGTAGAAGATTTTCCTTTAGATGAAAGAATGCAAATCTTATAGTAAATTAGTAGAGTAATAACTGAAACTTAAGTTAATTTAAATACTTTATATGACAATCATCCTATGTTATATGATAACCTTCCAACAATAAAACATCAAAATAGTAAATTATCAAGAAAAGACCCTCAATAAAAAATAGTTACTATAAATCCTAATGATATTTTAGAAGAAGCCAATCTACTAACAGAAGAATTAAAATAAATTGATAAATAAGAAGAATTAGAAAAAAAATTGAAATAAGAATCCAAAAATTAGAAACAAAAGAATAAACTTTATGTAGCACCTTCACATATTCATAAATATGGATTATTTACTAAATAAGAGTATTTTAAAATAATATTTTAATAGTTTTAAAAAAGGAGAGTTTGTAATTGAATACACAGGGGAAGTTATAAGAAATGCACTTGCAGATTATAGGGAATTGACTTATAATGAATAAGGATTTGGAGATTGCTATATGTTTAGAGCATCCAAAACTAAAGTAATTGATGCAACATTTAAAGGGTCAGAGGCAAGATTTCTGAATCATAGTTGTCAAGTAATAATTAATTTAATAATAGCCAAATTGTGATTCTTTATTATTAGATGAAAAGATTTTAATCTATGCTAGAAAGGATATCTCAGTGGGAGAAGAATTAACTTATGATTATTAATTTGAAATTGAAGCAGAATCATAAAAGATATAATGTAGCTGTGGAGCAAAGAATTGTATTGGTAGATTAAATTGAATAAAGACTTTTATTGAGACTCATAACTATATTTATATAATATATTATCAAATTTTAATTCTCTTAATAATCATTATATAATTAAATAATAAAATGGCAAAATAAGAAGCAAAAAATAATAAAAGAGATCGAAGTCCTGTGGCTGTATGAAAATTCTATTATTTAGGAAATGAAAATTTGGTAAGAAGCTGTAAGAAAGGAGAATTAACACTTAAAAGTTTATGAACATTTTACTATCAACCCACATAAATGTATTTGCAACTGATAATCCTAAAATTAGTATACATAATCCAAGAGAAACCTAACAATAGTATAATGTTGTAAAAACATCTTGAAAAGACAGGAGCCATTACCAAACCAGCATTTGATGTTAACCAAATCACTGATGATTCACCTCCTTTAGAGAGTATTGTAATACCAATATTTTAGAGGAAATCATTGATAAATTAAACACTATGAATAGAACTCCTAGACAAAAATACTAATTTCCTTAAACTTCTAATTAAGAGCTTGGATGGCATTCAAATGTATATAGAACTATTTAACTAATTAGAATTCTCACAGTCTTTCTCCATCTAAATTTACATATCCTAGAAAATTGTGCAAAGAAACAAATTATGCAAATGATTACTTCACTATGAATAAAATCAGTCCATATTCTAATAAATTTAAATGAAGCATTTCAGTTTAGGTCAATCATTTTTATTTTATTCGATTTTATAGTAATATAAACATAATATAAAAATTTATATTTTTTTTTAGGGATTTATTTAAAATGTTATTATTAAATCTTTACATTTTTCTGAATATAGGAATTCATTACGATTTTTATGATTTCAACTTTATATTTAATATTAATTATTAATTGTAAAAAGTTATTATAAAATAATTATGTAATAATAATCATCTCCTAAAGTTATTGAAATTGCCATCAATACAGAAATGCTTGGAAGTTATGCTTCTTATAAGATTCAAATAGATCAAAATATCATTTCTAGAAGGTTTAATGATTTTGTCCACTTTTATGATGCATTGTGTATAAATTACTCTGGACTATTTGTTCCTAAACTTCCTGAAAAATAAGCTAGGGTATCCTTCTGATCAGGATTTTAGGGAAATCTTTGAGAAGACTTCCTAAGAGTAAGAAGAAGAATGCTCTAACATTTCTTGAATTCAATATTCAAAAGGAAAATCTTATGGAATTCCCCAGAAACAAAATAATTCTTTAATGAATAGAACTAAACTTGGATACCAATAAACAATGAAAGTTTAACATTAGAAGAAAAATATAAATAAAATCTTCCTGATTGTTCAAATGTATAAACAACATAAATAAATAAAGATAGAAATTACATTAGATATGAAATGTTAATTTAATGATTTTTAATCATTTGTAATCAAAGTTAAGCCAATGATAAATAATTTTAAAAAGATGTGTAACAATTATGTGACTGCAAAGACTAATTTTAATACAGAGTAATTAATTTTTGTGAATTATGTACTTCCAGATTTTGAAAAGAATTTATTATTTAAAAGTGATAAGAAATTTTTTGAAAAAATAAAGCCTTTAGATGTAATGAAGAATTAAAAATATAATTAAATTTGTAAATTTTAAAGTGATCAAATTTTAATTGATTTATGTATTATGGAGAATGATTTAGAGGTTATAAAATATAAATATAATAGTCTTATTTGGTTTAATTTGAATAAATAAAGAAATGGGAGGACAAAATAATATAATACGAAGATAAAATTAGATAATCTTAATTAGATTTATAATAAACTATAAACAATTAGAGAAATTCAGTAGCAAAACTATTCTTTGGATCAAAGGATAAAGAGATTTTAAAATTGCAGAATTAGATTGATCAAGTAATTATATAGGATATGCTATTATAGTATTCTAAAAGCATTGAGGAATTAAAGTGTTTGATTAATATAACTATAGGTTAAGTATTTTTGATTGAAATTCCAGATTTCATTAAGGAGAAAGAACATAATCTATTTAAATTAATAAAGAGCATAGGATAATTAGAGATGGAGTAGGTAAGTATAACGGCTGATTATTGGTAAAACATTTTGGATTCTCGTTTAATATCTCAAATTGAATAATAATAGCATATAAACGATTCAGTTATTATAATAGATTAGAAATTAGAAGATTAAAGTTAGTAACAAAAAGAAGAAGAGATAAGTTAGAATTAAGAAAATAAGGAAAATCCCAGGATATCCTAATAGTAGGAATAATAGAGTGAATAAAATTGATAATATAGTAGAAATTAATTTGAATATCATTAAAATTATTTAAAATAAATGAGTAGAAATCAATAAAAAATATAACCAGGAGCTTAAACAACATAATAAGTTAATAAAAGTCAAGTGTAAGCTCCAGCAGTAACAAAAGGAAAGTAACCTGTTACAGCAGCATCTTAATAACCTGTATAACCAGCTTCAAATGGTTTTGATCCTGCGAAGTATGTGAAACCAGGACTTAGTAAAGAAGAAGTTTTAAAGATTAAAGAATGTTTTGACATTTTTGATGATGATAAGAGTGGCTCTATTTCGTAAGAGAAAATAATTATTAAAGTCCAAATGAAATGAAAAATGCCATAATTGCATTAGGAATGGAATAATCAGCTGAAGAGATTGTTAATATGATTTAAGATCTTGATTAAGATGGATCAGCTGTAATTGATTTTGAAGAGTTTCTAAATATTTTTGGATTTTCAGGGTATTCAATTTGAATATAACATTTTAGCACTATAGAAGATGAATAAGTACTTGAGAAATTATATTAAGAATTTGATTCCTCTGGATAAAGTAAAGTTACTTACGAGGATTTCAAAAGAATTAATGATTTAGTATCAGAAAGATATACAGATTAAGAATTAAGAGAAATGGTTGAATATGCAGATAAAGATAAGGATGGTTCATTAAGTTGGGATGAATTTAAAGATGTTGTTTAAAAAGAATATCCAAATCAAGCATGAAAATGATAAATAATAGAAGCAAAAATAATCAATCATATATGCTATTAATTTCTTTTATTGTTTCTAGATGTATAAACCATTCTTTAAAAATAATGGTAAATTCACTTTTTGCTTATTCATATGATTTATTTCCTACTTTTTATAAAAGAATTCTAGAATAATGAGTGTTAGGAATAACTTTTTTTTATTTCACTAACTTTTGTCTCACTTATTTCTCTGCTTTGACTCTATCAATCCATTTTTATTTAATGTGTCCCATCTTATCCCATTCTTCTTAAGCCCTCACTTCCTAATTGCTAGATAATTATCCATTTTTCTTTAGTACCCATTTAGATTAGAAATATGTATCATAACCTTGAGTACAGAACTCTTATAGAAATAATTTGTATGCCATCTAGTTCAATTTTTAATCTTACAATGCATATTTCTTAGCCCTTATTTTATAAGTCTCTATTATTTGATAACCAAACTTCTTAAGATGATCCTCAGACAATTAAAATACTTATTTTTATGTTTATTCTGATTACATTACTTTTTATATAGTACGTTTGATAACTCGACATAAACAATAATTTAAGAATTTCAAGTTAATGCATTCTATGAAATTCAATCCATATTAATGTGGATCTATAAATTATTTAAATCTCCTATGATGTATAAATGTTTAAGATCTCAATTCCATAAACTTTACGAATTCTTAAGAAGGCATCTTCTCAACTCTTGCCTTCATATATTCTTCCCAAGATTCATGTGGAGATTCTGATGTTATTGAAGAATTTGATACTGAATCCTCTTGTTAAGAGTATTATTCTTCATATATATGAATCTTTTCCTTTTAAGCCTTATTCCTTAAAGTTGTTTCATAATCAATATTATTCTCTTAATTGACTTCTGAAGTATGTTTTTTTAATCTTTTTGAAATCCTAGATAATTTCTAGAATAAATTAACAAACTCTTTGAAAACACAATTCAAATAATTCTATAGTATTCTCTTATTCTTAGTTATAGGTGGAGGAAATTCGAATTTAATATCTGTTCCAATTTATTCCCAAGGTTTAGGAGCAGGTAAATAGAGTGCATGAAGAATTTATGGTTAAAAGATGTCTGATATTAATTCCTGGATTTATAAATGTGCCAAATTATGAACCTCTGAATTTCTTTAATCACCATAAACATAAAGCATATTCTTAATGGTTTTAGTTAAAGGAAAAGTGCTATCTTCCTCATTTTCAGATTGTTATATTGATGGTGAACTAGGCTCTTCAGGTTTTGGTGAATCAAATTTAACATTCATTTTTCTTCTAGTTTTCATATTTTATAATTAATTTTCGATATATATTTATATATAACTTTTTGTATAAAATGAAAAGTAGAATCCTATTATTATATTTATTAAACTTTTAACCTTTTTGTACTTTATTCAAAAAAGATTATTAAATTATTTCCAGTTCAAATATTAATAACTAATATGATTCTAACATAAATTATAAAATTAATGAATTTTTGTTAGGTTAGGAATATTAAAAATAAAATAATACTCCCAAACAGCAAAACCATTCAAATTTCTAAGGATCTTGAAATAATAGACTATAAATAAGAAAAGCCATATGATGAGAAAACAGATATTTTAATTTAGAATGTATATTAAAATAAATATTAATTAATTATTATTCCTAATTATGTTATAATTAAAATCAAACATTCTTTAAAATCAATAATATATATAGAATATAGATCCAAATAATAGACTTAATGTTTAGTTTTCTATGATACTACTATTGAACAAAATCGAATGCAATAATCAATAGGTGAAAATAATTACCTATTAATTTTGCTGCTAATGTAATGTCTCTTAAACAAGCACTTTAATTTTTTTAGATATAAAAGAGGGAAATTGAGTTAAAATACTGATATTTGAATGAATTATTAATCAGTTTTGGGAATAATAATAATTATAGAAGTCAAATTGAATTAAATATCTTACTACTCAAGGAAAGAAAAGATTAAACAGGGTAATAAATAACATTATTTAAATCTTTATATGATACTTATTTAATATATCATTATTATTATTGCTATTATTATTTTTATTTTTATTCCTCCTTCTCTTTTTAGATTTTCTACATCTCTTCAATAGACATTTCAGGTTTCATTGCTGGAAACAGAAGAACTTCTTAAATGTTTTAAGTATCTGTTAACAACATCACAAATCTATCAATACCAAGACCCCATCCTGCTGTTCTAAAATTAAATCTTTAATAATAATTACGGTGGTAAAGCATGTTCTAATGATTTAATGAATCCTTCATCATATCCCATGGCTTCATCATCACCTTTGGCAGCATCTTCAACTTATTTTTAGAATAATGATTTTTAAACAAATGGATCATTTAGTTCTGTATAGGCATTGCACAATTCATGATAATTAACAAAGAGTTCAAATCTATATTTGTTTATATAAATACCTTTCTGTTAAACCTGGATATTGTCTATGAACTTTACTCAATGGACTCATTAATTAAGGATGGTCAATTAAAAAAGTGGGATTCTTGAAATTGACTTCCAAAAAATGACCAACTAATTTGTCAATCAATCTAGCAGTAGTCCTTGGATTTGAGCATTCAACCTTGTGTTTTTTAGCTTATTCAATAAAGAAAGCATTAGCTTCTTCACTTTCCAAGACTTCAGGTAATTTTTCACCTAATTTTTTTTCTAATTCAGCCATCATTGAAACTCTTGGCCAAGGTGGTGTGAAATCAAGTTCTATAAAATCATCTTCTTTTTCTTAAAACTGACCAGATTTAATATCATGTTCGGTAAGTGTGATAGAAGGATTATCCCCCTTATGAATTTTGAATTTATAGCTTCCTTTCAACTTTAAAACAATTGATGATAAGACTTCTTCAGTAACACTCATAAGATCATTATAATCACAATAAGCCCAATAGAATTCCATAGCTGTGAATTCAGGATTATGAGTTTAATCAATTCCCTCATTTCTAAAGTTTTTACCTATTTCATAGACTCTATCTAATCCACCAACAATTAACATCTTTAGATATAATTCAGGAGCAACTCTCATGAATAAATCTCTATGTAATGAATTGTGGAATGTCTTAAAAGGTTTAGCAGTAGCTCCTCCTTGAATAACATTTAAAGAGGGAGTCTCAACTTCAATAAAGCCTTTACCATCGAAATATTCCCTTAATTATTTAATTACTGATGATCTTGTAAGGAATATATCTCTAACTTTCTTATTCATGATCAAATCCAAATATCTCATTCTATATCTTTATTCATGATCTTTGAATCCAAAATGAGCTGTAGGTAACATATGTAATGTAGGTGATAATAATTGAATGATACCTGGTGCAATACTTAATTCTCCTGCCTTGGTCAAACAAGGATTTCCTTTTACTCCAATAATGTCTCCTCTTTTAATTAAAGTATGAATTTTTTCAAAACTTAATTCTTGGTCTTTGTGATTACCCTCATTTGCCATCACTTAAATTTTGGTTCCATCACCTTATAAGTCGTAAAACATAAGTTTTGCTCCCATAGATCTAATGGTGACTACTCTTCCTGCCACTGTGATAACATCTTCATGAATTTTGCCTTTTTCTGTGCATATAGGACCATACTTTTCTCTGAATTGAGCTATGGTTAAATCCACATGGAATTTGTGAGGGTATGGGTTTCTATTTTAAATAAAATTAAATACGGGTCTTTAGTTTGTTTAAGTGCTAACACTTATTTTGATCTATTCTCATGGAAGAGACGAGGATCTACTTCTTCTTCTGCTTATTATTCGACTTTTTCTAATAATCATAACAATTTTTAATACTTGGTTTTTTTTCCTTCTCTGCAGCATTGTCTGGTTATTAAACTTTTTAGGCTTCTTTTTCAGCCTTTTTCTTTTCCTTCTCCTCTTACTTTTTAAGATATTTCTGTTGGGACTTGCTTATGGCTTGATCTTCAGCTGGTGGAACTTAATGTTGATCCATTGAAAAATAAAAAAGACTTCGGAATGTTAATTTTGAAATATTTAAACAAGATTTTAGCATTGAAATTTTCTTCTTAAACATGTATATAAATATTTATATTAGACCACATATATGACCCAATAAGAGATTATTGATTGCATATTAATTATTATATTGAGAATGTTTAGAATAGATTTTTCATCTTTTACATATATAATTATTTTTATATTATATTATGGGAGATTCAGACGAGACTTAGAATAATATACTATTACATTCCTTAGTTAACCAAAGTAGAATTAATGAAAGCATCAATTACATAAATCTATTAGACTTAATGAATAAATATAATCCAGGACCTGCAATCAAAAAAACTATTGTAAATGATTAAGATTTTATTGATGAATTAGAACAATTTTTAGATTAATTAGATTAACCAAAAAAATAAAAATTTTATGAAGAATCAATGATTCTTTTTGATGATAATGATAATAATTCAATTTTGGAGTTGAATAATTTAAATAATATTAACAATAAACTAGAAACCTAATCCTCTAAATATTAAGATGGATGGTTAGACAAACTTCCTATTAAACATGAATTTGATGATCTAGAAGAACTGGAGAAAATACTATCTTAATGATAATAAATATAAATATATTTTCTGTAATTAATACAAATTCAATATTTTGAAATAATTTATCATCCAAAACATATATGATCATCTATCCTTATATTTCTTAATAATATTAATTTCAAAGTTTCTTAAATTATTCTAAATCATTAGATATATAATAATTCAGATAATTTATATAATAATAATTTAAAGAAGAAATAGATTAACCGTGAATCACATTTAGATATATCCTTTAATTCAAATTTTAACAAAAATAGAATAATATTAAATTAGAGGTATGATTGCTTGAATGAATTTTATACACAGTAAATCTGATCAAATTAATAATTCATCATTATTATTCTTATATTTGTTTTCTAAATCTTAGATTTTTTGTCTTTTAATACCTAGATGAGAATATTCAGTCTAAAGATCTAAAGTATTGATTTTTATTTCTTAAAATTATTTTTCAATTTGCCTAATACATTATATTTATTAATTTATACAAAATATCATATTCTTATGTAATGAATAATTGCAATAGTTTATAATAAGCAAATAGAGCATAATTCTTTTTGTGATTTTCCAATTTACATTACTCCAATTTTTATAATCCTTGAAATCCAACATTCATAATTCTTTAGCAAACTTTTCTTTTGCTTACTCCCAAAACTGAAACAGCCTCTAACAATGTTAAAGTCTATTCAAAATTTAATTCTTTTAGACATTACAAAGTAATATCATAATATGAATTATTCATTTATTCAAGTTTCTTGTGACAGGACTTCTTATACTATTTTGGATCTTGCAATTATTCATTGTAAATGGTTTCAATGTATTTAGCATGAAATTTAAAGCAAATTAATTATTCCTCTGATGTTAAATGATTAAGGAATTACATCATATGAACATCTAATTCTTTGAAAAATGATAAAGCTAACAAATTTAGATCATTAACTATTATAGCTTTTGAAAATTAATCCATTAGTCTTAAAAATAGTTTTTCCATATCTGTTATTTTGAATGGTTCTGTTCTGAATTCCATATCTTTAACTAATTTTAATAGTTCATCCTCATTCAACTCATTCTTGACTTCAGAATTATTTTCAGTTTAAGAAGTACCTTCTTGATTTTTCTATATGATTTCTTCTTCTTAATCATTTAAATTATAATCTATTTGATCAATCAATTATTCATTAGGATACAATAATTTCATGACTGATTTATTTATTTAATTAAGCCATTAAGCATCTAAATATTACAATTCAACAGTCAGATATTAATTAATATTAATTAGTTATTCTAAATTTAAGTCTAATTGATAAAGCCTTCTTAAAATTGCAATGAGTAAGTCTTCATTTAATACTTTTTCATTAAAAGATCTGTACTTTAAGATTTTGAATATTGTATCATATTCGTATTAATGAGTATATTTATAAATTGATTATTCTATTTTATTGACTATGATTTCTTTATCAGGTAATTTACCTTCAAGTTAATCTAAAATATTGTAAAATTTAGAAATATTTTTGCCACTTAATTAAAACTCCCAATTTTAAGACCATTTTTCCAAATCTTATGATTTTCCATGTTTAACAATAATCTATAATAATCGAAGATTGTTTTCTTCTGTAATTGATAATTGTTTATTTTTATAAGCATCAAGTATCATCATCTCAATACTATCATTTTCATAAAACTAGAGTAAGTTAAACATTAATTAACTAGTATTGTTATTTACTAATTTTGCAATAAATTCTTAATTTGAAGAAAACTCATCGGATGTAATTTTGAGTTTCGATAGACGTTTGAGGATAGGTTCTGTAACATCAACATATTAACTTACGTCATTATTCAAACTAATTAAATCTGCAATTGAATGAGCATGTCTAATCTATTTTTCTGCTTGTTCTCTAATAACTGATTTTTGTTATTCAAACTGTCTATTTAATTCATCAATTTATATTGGAATACGAGGTTTAATTTGTCGAGCATACTAAAATAAGATTTTCTAGTTTAATAATTTCCAAATTTACATCACAAATTAAATATAATATATTCCTGTTAATTATTTGAAAATGAAAGTAAATTCATTAGATTAAAATAATTATGATTAATTAATGTATAGAATAAGAATTATTATTAGTATTTCTTGTTTATTAATGTAATGAAATGTATTAAATGATATTATATTGTTAGTTCAATAATTGAATTAATTATTTGTTATTCAATGATGTCATCACACAAAGTTTATAATTTCTATAAAATCATTTTTATTATTAATAATTTAATGTAGAAAATTTTATCTTTGCTTGCTACTGCTTTGTTATTAAGTAGTTTAGCATTTTACACTTAAAATGAAGAGTCACATCCTTTTAAAACTTGGTAAAAGAAATTTAACAAGTTCTATACTTACTCTGAAGAAGCATATAGATAAATCATATTCAATTAAAATTTTGAATTAATCAACAAACATAACTCCAACCCAAACAAAAGTTATAGTATGGAGGTCAATTAATTTGCTGATCTGACAGATGAAGAATTCCAATCTATGTATCTAGGAAAACCCACCTTTGTTAATATTGATAACATTGAATTAAGCAAAGGAAATAATCTAGGAGACGCTGATTGGTCAAACAAGATGAATCCTATTAAGAATTAAGGTAATTGTGGTTCATGTTGGACGTTCTCTGCTATTGGTGCAGTTGAAGGATTCTTGATTCTAAGAAAAGGTTTCAAAGGAGTTTTATCTGAATAACAAATAGTTGATTGTGCTATTGATGCAGGAGAAGGATGTAATGGAGGTAATTCAGACTTGGCATTAGATTATATTGCTGAAGTTGGTTCTGTTTATGAAAGAGATTATGAATATGTAAATAATATTAAATATCTTTATAGACTGCAAAAGATGGAGTCTGCAAGGTAAAATAAGGAAAGGTTAGAATTTCAGGAAGAGAAAACTATGGCCCAAATGAAGATGCTATTAAAAAGGGAATCTAAAATTATCCATTATCTGTGAGCGTTGATGCCACTTATTGGAAATTCTATAGTAAAGGTGTATATGATGGAGCATGCAGAGATGATTTTCATAATCATGCTGTTGTTGCTGTTGGTTTTGATTATGAAGGAAACTGGAAGATTAGAAATTCATGGGGTGAAGGTTGGGGAGAATAAGGACACATTTGGTTGAAACCAGGTAACTCTTGTGCAGTCATGACCAGAGTTGATGGAGCCATTTGATAATATTTAATAATTATATCATTTTCAAATTTACTCTATTATTAAATACTTTAATATTCAAATATCAAAGTAGTTACTTAAAGCACTAAAACTTTAATTTAAGTCAAATTCTGCTGGACTGTTTGATAATACTTTATTGTTTCCATTAGATAGATGATTTCTATCTAAAAAGAGAGTAAATTACTACTAATATGATTCTTGTTATTAATGTAATTTGTAGGTATCTAAAATCATTTAATTTTCAGATGTTTGTGAAAGTGTCTTCGCTACTATCACCAGACTTTTTTCTATAATTTTTTCTATTCAAAACATAAATTTTCAGTTACTATATTTTTAATCTTGTATGCTAAAATAGAAACAAAAACAAAATCGTTCTAATTTCCTAAATCTAATTCTTTAAAATATTCTCTCTTTCAAATAAGCCAAATATTATCTTTAAAACTTTTAATGCAATAAATTTTAAGCCTCAATAAGTTATTAAAGCTATTGCATTATCTTTTTTTGACTCTCTCTTATTTCATATAATATATTGTAATCCTAAAGTAATTCACTTTTGAAATCCTATATCTCAACCTACCTTATTTAAATTCTTGGGAGTTACTCTGAATTAATGTTGAAATTAGGGTTTATATATAGTATTTTTCCTTTTTTGTATTATTTTGTAGAAAACCCATATAAATTTAAGGATCTTATAAAAAAAATTTTATACCTTCTGAAACTATTAAAATTACAATGTCTATAGTTTTCTTTCAATACTTAGTTCTTAAATTTATCCATATCATTAATAATGAAACCATTTTTATCAAAGTAGATTTATATAATTTCACTATATTTATTATTCTAGAGTAGCTAAAATAATTTACTAGGAGAATAGATTTAAGTTTAAACATAAAACTGTTTTTCGAATTCCTTGATTTAACCATTAGTCAAAGAAACTAATTGTTATTTATTTATAGATTGAATTAATTTTAGAAAAGAAATAATTCCTAAATTTTAGTTTAGAATTGACAAATTAGTTAAAATATTGCCTTTTGATAAAATATTTCATAATATTGCATCATAGTACATTTTAGAATCACAAATTTAAATAATTACTGATGTTGCTAACACTCTAAACTTCCATTTAATCCAAATCACTGCTCTCATTTTCTTCTTATTAATTACAAAGTTATAAAATTTCAGGTCCTCCAATGTTTAAATTTGGAATCTCAATATCAAATATCGAATTAGAAATTAATGGATAAGTATAAAATTATTATTTAAATCTTTAATGAGATAAATCTAGCGCGCAAAGATAGTCTTCAATTGAGTTAGTTTCTTTCCATTTTTTATATAGAAACCTCTCTATTTATAAGATACAATATTTACTGTATTTCTTATTTGTAATATTTTTATGGAATTTCCAAACAAATTTTCCCATTTTTTTTCCTCTAGTTTATCCATTAACTCTTATCCTAACATAATCCTAAAATAATAAATAATTAATACAAGCATAGCCTTCTTTATATTTTTTTGAATTACTTACTGTTAATCAATTATATTTCTGATTTAACTTTACATAATTTGTTGATTTCTTTAAATATCTTTCAATTGTAATTTTAGCAAATATAATTCTTGATCCATAGTTAATGTGTTATTGGTCGTATTTTATTTCATTTGGAGTCCATCATTATTCCTGCTATCAAATTGATTATGATAAAATTTCATTAAACCTTCTGATGTCCTTGTAAACTCAAATCCATACATATTTAATTATCTAATTAATACACTTATTATTAACCTTTTAAAACTGGCCATATTAGAATGTTTAAAATGGTTCTTTAATATTTGACTTTAAAATTCATTTAAATTAAGTATGATAAAACCATTATTAGACTCTAAGACTTATATGATATTGGAGTACTCAGAACTCTATTATTTATTCAAAAAATACATTTAAGAGTTATTTTAAATTGACTATGAATCCTTTTTCTTTCTTTTGCAAGGAATGATTCATAAAAAAAAATATTTTAATTTATTTACGGTATTAGTAAGTTGATTATTTAAAAAATAAATTTCTATTTCAAAACAAATAATATTCTCATTAAAGTCATAAAAATATAGTGACTTTTAATTATTGATTGGAATTCAGAAGAATCAAGGTGAATTATATAAATATTAAAACAATAATTATTTTGAATAATATTAATGTAATATTTTTAAAGTTAAATAGATGCAAAATGTTTAAGTTAGAATGTGAACTAAGAGATACACCATTATTCATCAAATTTTAAATAAATAATTAAATAAATGTGATAAAATTTCGGTAAGAAAGTATTTAAAGGGGAATCTAAATGTTATTTTTTCCTTTATCAACAAGTAATAATATTAACTTTGTTACAGAAAATTAATCTTAATGACATAATTTTTAAAACTTTGATATTTATGAAATTATCAACATATACTTAAATATAATAAATTAACTAACCAGTTAATCCATTTAATTAAAAGAATTATATTTAAGCAAATTCAATTTTCAGCTCCATCTCATAGTATTAAAATTAAATGTGCAAGAACTACACAAAGTATACCCTTATAAATTTATTATGAAAACTCTACCATTTAACTATTTACCTAATCATTAATCAAAATAATCTTTATAAATCAATGTGTATTTTATTTTAAGCTATTTATTTTAATTAAGAGATGAAAGAGGATAATTATTGAAATCTAGATTAATAGAAAACAGTTTTGCAAATAATTTGTTTAAGGGACCTTAATTTTAGAAGAATTCTACCTAACAGAATATATTATAAATTTATAAATTACCAAAAGAGTAATTTTGAAATTATCTTATTTGATTAAAAGAGTTAGTTTAATATAGTCTAAATTTTTACTATAATTATAAGATTATTATTAAGCTTTGTAAAAATGAGAGCAACCTTGATCAAATATATAGTTATTTTAATGATATCAAAATATCTTAGGCTTTTGTGGAAGTTATTAAATAAGGACGACAAGAGGGAATTATTAATATACATTTGAAATTTTCTAAATTTCCGCTATTAATTTAATTCTAGAACTTAAAGGTATCAAGGGGAAACTAGTTATAAATAATTAATTTTAAGTGTTAGGTATAAATAACAATTTAAGACTTATTCAATTTTTCAAAATCTAAAATTGACTACTATTTACAATAAGACACAAGGATTGAATGTGCAGATTATTATTCCTTAATTCCCAATTTTACTCTAAGAGAATTTTCAGTCTCATCGATTTTGCTCTACTATATCACATAATGAAATATACCTTTCTAATTTCTAAGATAAAGTGGGTATAAATAAATCTTCAGGATAAATCAAATAATATTAATAAGAGTTAATGAGCCAATTTGCTATTTCCTTCTGTTTTGTCTTATAGTAAAATAGTTTGATCCATAAAGACTTTAGAGATGAGGAAACCCAGGATTTATGTCAATTTACTGATGCAATATGATAAATAAGTAAAAATTAAATGTTTAAAATTTGTGTCTATTCAATTGACGGGTCCTTTTTACTGGGAATGGAGCATGTGTCTAAACTAATTACATAAGAATTGTTTCACTTAGATTTTATTATCTAAAATTTATAAATACATTAGAGGTAGAAAAGACATATTTATAAAATACTTATTAACATCATTTGAAATAGCAATGACATACATTTCTGAAAAGTCATAGTTTAATAATACTCTGGAATTATTATTTGGAATAAAATAGAAAATTCTTTTTCCATCAATTTGTTTTAATTATTTTTAGTTGCATTTATAATTATTGCTTTAGAAGCCAATTTAAAATTGAAAACTAACATATGTTGTTAAATCATTAACTTAATACCAAGTAAGGTTTTTTTTTTGGATAACACTTTTGAAAGGAGGCTAGAATGGAAATTCTGAAAGATCCGAAAATAAGATTTATATTATTCTATTATTTAGACCCATAGATTATAGATATGTAATTTCTAAAAATGACTGAATTTAGAATTTGATGTGCTGATATTATAATTAATGGACATCATTTACTCAGATCACTTCTTTTATTAAGAATTGCTTATCTCATAATTGTTACATCTTTTTCTCCAGGATATTCCCCATCTTTTAAAGCAATATTTAATGCAATTTAATCCCAAGAGTTTTTCTTGTTATTAGAAACACTATCATACATATTGATTATGATTTTTATGATTTTCAATCCAGATCTCTTATTACTACTTATTTTGATTTCTTCTTTATATAATTTCAGTTTCTTATTGTCTTATTTTTAATCAACCATAAATACTTTTTGAACTCCTACAAAAATTCTTAACCCTATTATTTTTTTTATTATTTCAATTATCTTTCTAATTAATCCTTCTCTTTGATTTGAGCTATTCTTTCATCTTCTAGTAAACGCAATTTATCCTTTCTTTATTATTATTCTGGGCTCTATGCTTAACTTATATTGTACGACAAATGCATTTAGTGTAATTGGTTGACTTGATGCCTCATTTGAAAAATTATCAAAGGCTGTATACTTAAGATACTCTAATTTCTTACCTATTCCCCTTAAAACCCATTTTATTACACATTCTATTTATCAATTTGTGTATCTTAAGTTTGAGCATCTTCAAAAAAATCGTCCATTATTTGATTTAAATATATTTCAATATTAATTAAATATATTATACAATTGTTGAACTTTGAAAAGAGAAGATTTTGGTTAAAATAAGATATTAAAAATTCAAAATAAGTAGAATTAATCAATTAACATCTTGAAATTTAAAAATGAATTCAAAATAATTCTCTTTTCATTAAAATGCCCTTAATATTTATGATAATAATTATAACATAAATAATTTTAACAATAATTATCCATCTTACTTTTCTTAAATATATAGATATATATATATAGTTTCTTGATTACTAAGAAAAAAATATTAAATAATAAAAAGAAAAATTAACAATACAAACAAAATTTATTATCATAACAAAGATTTCATTACATCAAATCTAACTTTTTCTTTTTCGCTTAATTTATAAATTAAAATATACTTTCCCTTGAAAAGTTCAATTTTCAAAGTATAATCACTTATTTTAATTTCTGATAAATGCTTCAAAGGATGGACTTGCGATCCAAGCTTTTATTCTCTTTCTTGGATTGTTTACAGTTGCATCCATGTTCCGTTTGCTGAATCTTTGTCTTAACTTCCATCAGCAATTTCCCAATTGTTCTCTCTGTAAATATTATTTAACATTTATACTTTCGATTGAATCTAAATCTTGTCTATTTCCTAGAGATTGTATTGGAATTGATTCTTATATTATTGTCATTACCTCTTCCAATTGAAAATACAGTAGAAATGTCTTTGCCAAAAAAGATATTCTAATTAGTATCAGTAACTCCAGATCCTCCAAATTTCATCATAATAAAAGGAATATTATAACTTTTGAGATATGTTAGAATTTATTCAAAACTTTAATCTACCTGCATCGATCTTTCATACAGTTTCAGATCTAATCCTTACAATGAGCATTTGTATTTGATATTTCTTAATTTTTATATCAATTTATCAAATTCTACATCTCTTGGCTTTTATTCTGATCCTAAATTATGAATTTCAAGAATCTGAATTGTAGTTTCACTCCCAACACTATATTATTGATATTTTTTCATTGTTGAATAACTTCTATCAATTTTTATGTGAGTTCCAAAAACACTACCAATATCTTAGACATAACAATCTTTTGGTTCCCTCAAATATAAAATTATCATACTCTAAAAATTATGAAATTCTCTAAATTATATTATATGGTAATCTTAATTAACCTAATGTTTCTTAATATAATGGCAATATTTAAGTTTCCTTTCTAAAAAAGTTTCTAAAGATTATTTTGCAATGAATTCTGGAAATCAACCTCTCAGTTTCTCTTAAGACTACAATTATTGATTTATGTACTTATGTCATTTGGAAATATTAATTATCCTTAATAGTTTTCGAGTTTCTCTTGTCTGCCAATGATAACATCTTCTGAATCTGCATTTTTTATTGAACCTATCATACTATATTTAGATAACTAAATTACCCAAATTAATTAATAAAGTGTTCAATTTAATAGGTTGGGTTTAATAGATTTTGGTTTTTCAAGACAGTTATTTTTATATGAGGTTCATTTTTATTCAATTCATTGTTTTATATTTCATGCTTTCTTAATTTTGTGTACATCTCTTAAATCTACTTTTTTTGTCTAATTTCAAATGGAAAAATTACCCGCTTCTTCCTTCATTTCGAATGATGGATATCATTTAAAATCCTGAGTTTTCAATATGAATAATTGGCGGCGATTAATTGGCAAACTAAATTGATATATCACTGTCAAATGATTGGAAACTAAACAATAAATAACAAAAATACAAATCGCTAAAGCTTGTGTTGAATAAATTAGGATCTTCAGAGATTAATTGTCGGAATTCCATACTAAATTGCGCAAAAAATGGTTGCATGATTAATTATTAAAATATTCTAAATAATTTGTTTCCTTAATATAAATATCGATAATATTTAAATCAATTATTTAACAAATAAAATTCTAATGTAAAATTTTGAGTTGCCCCATTCTAAATTATTTTGGTACATCTAAGAGATGTATAAATAACATTTGATCGATGATCATGAAAAATAACAATTGAAAGGTAAAAAGCCATTCAATTTTGATAGAAAAAGTAATCATTGAGTAAGTGGAAATTTTTCAATATCTTGAATAGTATGAGCAAAAGAAGGATGACGAATTGCTCACTTAATAACTCATTTCCTTAGTTAGGCAGAAAGATTTAGCAGAATTATTTGGATTAAATATCAGGAAGACTCTTTATCGTATCAATTAAATTTATAACAGATGACAATTCAGAATACGAATTTCCAGGCAAGATACAACGATCTCCTCAATCCGGCCCTAAATCAAGATAGTCAGAAGACCTTTTACCACCTGAATTCTGAAAATGATCAATTATCAATTTTTTCTTAGATTTTTATTTGTTTTGATTAAATTGCATATCAAGAAAAATTTTATGTAACAAACTATCTTAAAATATTAAAATCAATTCTTGTTGTTAAAATCTTTATAGACATAATATAAAAAAAGAGAAAAATTTACTTACGATGAGAATTATTAATATTTGGAATACATTATTATATATAGTTTAATATATTTAAAACCACACTAGTAAATATTATAGAAGATTTTTTTCAATATTAATAAATTAATTATTCGTTCTATTTATGTATTCTCCAATATATTTTTAAATATTTTTAATTCTAATATAATTTTATTTGTATTAAATTATAATACTTTACTTATAATATGGTCTAAAATTATTCACTTGTATTATGAAGATATTATATATGAATTCATAACAAAGCTAGCTAGCAAAAGAAAATAAATAGTTGAAAAAATACATAACTCTAAATCAATGAGCTAGAGATACAATAATTCGTTAGGAATCACATTCAAGAAAAAACTTACAATTGAATAATCATAAGGTATTTTTATAAACGTCCTTTTTAAGAGTAGCTCAATGAAAATAATTAAATTAATATTAATGACTTAGAGTTTAGATGTGCAGTCCAAATCTCCTTAACCTCAGTTTGTCTAAACACTTTATATTTCACTACTTACTGCATCAATAAAAATAATCCTAAAAATATACATCACTTATTAATTAGAACAAGGTGTGCAAACATAAAAACACTCAATTTGATCTAGGTTTTACAACACTTTTGATTATTTTGCTTTGAAAATAAGCAATTATGAAATAACCAATAGGATGGCGAAATTCAATTCAAGGAATGACAATTATGAGGTTATTAAACCAAGAATTGATGTAATCATTTAAAGATAATTATTTACAACTAATTAATGAAATTTTAATGATTACTTGTATTCTAATAAAGATAAAAATTAATAACCTAGCTGATATATAAATATTATTTCAATTTAAGTTGAATAATGTTCTAGTTTGATTAATTGAATAATTAAGTGTATTAAAATGATATTAAAAATAGTTGCTTACTATAATCATATATATACAAGTAGCATAAAATTAACCAAAAAATAATAATTGAATAATTAATTTGATTGTAATTCATTAATTCTACTGTTATAATATATTAAAAATTTCTTACTCCTTATTAATATTAAGAAATATAAAAATGCTATTACAAAAAAATAGGTGTCTGAGTATATATTTCAAATAACATTATATTTATACTGTTATTTGAAATACATTATTCAAATAATACAAAAATATGTTTTGATATATTTATAATTAAAATATAGTTTTATATGGATTGAATTATTCAATTATTATGTTTATAAAATAAGAACTACACTACCAAAATACAACGAATCCAATATTGTGAAAATATACATCTCA
>JPFL01000336.1:7478-64408 GCA_000733385.1 Paramecium biaurelia
GTCATACTTATAAACAAAAGTGTTTGTTTCTAAGTACATCAGCTTCTTAATCTGAAATAAAATTTTATGTCCTGGTGTTAAACTATGATATTTTCCTGGGAAACCAAATGACTCAAAGACTCCAACCATTTAGTTTTCAAATTTGATTCTTTCATCTTTATCCATTGATGATGGTAAGTTGTATCCAGCTACATTTCTTGCTACTCTTGCTCTCATTGAAACTTTTTCAAGTTTTGGATCTATCTTTGTAAGAACATATTCACCAACAGGGATATTCCAATCATGTTCTTATTTAGTTTATCCTTCAATTTTGTGATATTCTCTTATTAGGGGTTCTAAGTAAAAGAGAAAGAAATCGTAATCTTCAGGTCTGGTAGCAGCAATACCAACAGAGCTATCATCGTTGGTCAATCCTGCAATCATGATGTCTAAGAGTCTTTATTAATCTTCTTGAGATAGTGTTTTAGCCTTTTCTACTACTTGTTAAGTAAAATGCTTATTTCCTAAGCTGACTTTGATTTTTTTCAACTCATCCCATTTTGCTTGTATTTTGGTATAATCAACATCACCTTTTTCATCCAAATACAATTTTCTTACATCTTTCTTCTCAAAGATTTTCTAAGCCATCTTAATTAATAAATATCTTTTATGGGGGAATTTTAAATATAAACTTAATTTCTAAGCAATAAAATGAATAAAATAAAATTAATTTACGGATTATGAAGTATTATATATAATTAGTAATAATACAAAATTTAATATTCAAACTTTTTCTAACTACACAAACACCTCAGCAATCATTTCCAATTTCACAGGTTTTGTAATAAAAGCATCAAATCCAATCTTTCCACATCTTTCTTATTCATTTTCATCATCATATCCAGAAATTGCTATGACTTTAAGTTCATCTACTTCTTTTTTTTATATCTAGTATAAATTGTATAAAATACCATTTCTTTAATTATTTATGTAGCTTACCAACCATTTAATATTGGCATCAATAAATCCATAAATATATATTTGATATTTTTTTATTTTTAGAAGCTTATTAATTTATTGATAGCTTACTAACCATTATAAGCTTCTAAAAATGTGATACTTGAAGAGATATCTTATAATAGCAATTTCAAAGCTATTACATTAAATGGTTGATCATCAACAATCAATATGGAAAAATTTGGTTTATTTTATAATATCTTTTATAAACGATTTCTTGGATCAATGACATCTTATGAATCATCCAGTAATTATTCTTTATTTTTGATTTTACAAACTGTTGGTGATCTTTGGTTCTTCATGTAATTAATATTATGAAATTTCTAATTATCCACATCTTCGTATTCAGGATGTAAATCAAATTCCATATTAGCATCCTGCTTATCTACTGGTCTTGAATATACATACAATAATGAGGAACGAACAAAGGTTTATTGAATTGATTGTTATTCATCATATTATGATTGATTATCAATGTTAAAATTCTTAGAACAATTTTCTTATTTGAATACACTAATATAATTTGGAGATCTTTTTGGGTCATCTGATAATCGAGAATAGATCTGAAATGACATTTTGGTTCCTTAATTTTATTCACTCCAAAGATCAATATTTTCAGATGGTCCCAATAATTTAATTAGTTTCTTACATACCATCAATCCAATTCCAGAACCACATTTATTTTATACTTCCTTACTTGGAAATGTTGCAAACATATTAAATAACTTTGGTTTGATTATTTCAGATATTCCACTACCTGTATCTGCTATTGTTATTGTATAAATCATCCTGCTGGATCCAGTTATAGACTTTAATGATCTGCCTGATAGTTATTTTCTCAATTACCCTATTGATTATTAATTTTGTTATTGACTGAACACATTTTTAGATGAGCCAGTTCTAATAATGTGTTAAGATTTATCTGTATGATGGGAAGTGACAGAAATAGTAATTGAACCAGATTCAGTAAATTTCAATGAATTAGAAATAAAATTCATTAAGACTTACTTAATTCTATTTGGATCGCTATAAATTTAATAAGTCGGCAGATCATAAAGTGTTCTTATTGCAACTCCCTTCTATTCTGCTTATATTGCCACCAATTCAACTACCTCTTCAATTATTTCATTTAAATAGAAATCACTTATGCTCAACCTTAATTAGTTCTTTTGAATCCTGGCAAAATCCAATATGTCTTGTATCATATACAACATCAAATACACATTTTTCTTTATTATTCTTAAATAGTATTTCTATTATGAATTAATCTAATTTCTCTTCCATTACTTCCACTATAGTTGAAATACCATTAATAGGAGTCTTAAAGTCATGAAACACTCTAGCTAAAATCTAATCCTTATTTTCATTCTGTCTTCTACTTTCTTCTAATTCATCATTCAATGTTTTTATCATTTACTGATTTCTTAAATCTTTTAATGAAATCATAAAAGCTTCCTTATAATCCCAAATGCAATGTTAAACTTATATATGTAATTTTTTTAATTTTAATTCATTAATTGTATCAAAAAGATACTGACTATCTTTGAATTAATTAAATTTACTTTTTTTTCCTTTTTGAAAAGTATCATCATTAAATTAATTAGAATTTTGATTTTTAAATGTATCTCCCTAACTCTGAGGACTTTAAATTACTAATTCTTATCTATCTTCATTAATTTCATCTTGAATAAAAGTAGAAACTATTTTATGTTAAGGGAAATCAATAAATGAATAGTCTTCATTAGAAATTACTTGAAGTTTACAATATTAACTTAATTCTCCAGATGTAGTTTATAATTTTTATTCATCAAAGATCAAACTTAAAGATCTACGAGTAGAATCTTGAAATTAGTAAAGAGTATTAATGAAGTTCTTTTAGTTTTTTATTGAATAATTAAATTCGGATTCAATTTAATTAGTGTGAAATAAAGGTTGTTTTGATTAGGCATCTATTATTAATATAGGATTTGTAATTGTCTCTTTGAAAAATTCAGTAATTAAATTAGAAAGATTTTATTGTTGCTTTTCAACTTTAATCAATAATGGTACAAATATCAGACAAAGATAAGGAAACATGTTTACATAGAACTCTAATCTTATACATAAGTAGAGATAAACAATAATAAAAATGCTAATTCGAAATGGTATTCTTTAAAAAACTGTTATAAGTACCAATAATCTTATGATGAAAAAATCATATATTCCTAATAATATTTATAGTAAATACAGGAGAGTCGTTTTGTTCTGAAAGCTCAATGTGCAAAATTTAGCATAAAATATATGAAATTATTAAGTAACAATCTTTGATCAAGGCATTTAAAATGTTTTTTTGAAGCAAAACTATAAAAGCAATCATCAAAATTAATTCAGCAAGAAATGAAATGCCAAATCCATAACAACAGGATTTCTGAAAAATATTGACCACTCCAATCACAAGACAAACTAAGACATCGCAGATGCTGTAATATAGTAATCGATTGTTCATATTAATTAAAAATTTATAATATTATTATTATTATTATTAATAATAGCCATGAGAGAATTTAGGCTATTCTTCCTTTTTTTAAAGTTTTAAAATTACACTGTGAGATTTAGTCTTAATATTGCTTATCACATTGGCATGTTAATAATTATACTTTTTATTATTTATTATTTTTGATAGATTTGATATATACTTTCTTAATTTTACCTTATTTAATATTCAAACAAAAAAAGAGATCATTAACATTTATATAAATTCTTATTTATTTATTAAGTAAAAAGTATAAATTAATTAAATAGAAATTATACCTATTCTAAATCTTCTTCTATTTTTAACTACTACGAATTATACAAGTAAATGTCTTTGATACAATATTCTACTTATACTATTTTATTCGTTCTATGATTTGGAGATCAAAATTCAAATTAATTTAAGATAATATATAAATTCAAAATTAAATAAATTTGCTTCCTGATTTTTAGTAAGGACTCAAACTAGATTACTTAACTATAATTGGTGTCTGATAAACATTAACATTGTAATAATGATCTATTGACAAATCCTTCTGATATTTTATTCCAAATTATTATTTAGTTGCTATCTATTAAACCTTAGTCAAAATTAATGGAGAGTAATGTTATGTAGGTTATCCTCTTTGTTATTAAAAATAATGACTAAAATATTAATTTATTTATTAATTATTTCTTTATTAATTTGGAGATCCCTATTGAGTAGGATGATTCTTTTATTAAGTATTATTATGACTATTTGAATGATGGGTAGAGACCTAAGTAAAATGTTTATTTGCAGGCTCTGGAATTTGGGTTAAATTCTTTTTTCTATTTGTTTTCTTTTGTTTGTTTATTAAAGATTCCAAAACTTATTTAGTTTGGCTCTTCTATTAATTCAATAATTAATTGTTTAATTCTTGCAATCGATGTATTTCTTATTACAAAGCAGAATTTTCAGTTTATAACGATCTTTTACGATTTGGATTAATAGCATTAACCAATTAATTTTTATCAAAATCAAACTCAATTTCAATTTCTTAAGATCCTCCTTATTATATAAAATTATCTTTTAATTGAGAATTGAGTTACTTCTCAAGATTCCAATAATTACATTTCCAATCATCAAATTCTGTCTCTAATTTATGAATGTAATCTATTAATTTGTTTATTCTTTAAACAATATAGGATTCATTAATTTCTAATTATTCTCCTACTGGAGATTCATCTAAATTCAATTTATTGAGAGCATTTATAATTTCATAAAATTTTAAATTTTATGCAACAGACTAATTTAGACTTTTGATTTAAGGACCTTCACTTTCTTCTTAAATAATTTATAAATCATCCATTATTTCATGATTACTATTTTCATTAGGCAATTCAATTATATCTATTTAATTGTCTTCAAAGATTGAATTGTCTAGATTACTTTTTAACTATGCTATTTCTCTATTATGCTATTTTTCTTATTAATAATATTTCTATTGCCATTCTTGAATGATTGATTCTTGTTTCTCTATGGTTTCTAATGATAAAATGATTTTCTATTTCAAATTCTAAATAAGTCTTATGATTTGTTACATCAATTTCTTAAATCTTGTTATCCAAATCATTTTTCAATTATTCATTTTGATTAACAATCTATAAAATTAACAATATAAATACACATGATTGGGTGAATTTTATTTTTGGCATTGATTTGGAAATTCAAGGCTTTTTCTTTATATAGAAAACTAATTTATTGAGATTCTAATAGGTGATGGAATCCATGATTCTGACCTTAATCTTGCTGATTTATAAAAAGTAGTAATTCTTCTTATAGGATGAGAAAATGATCTTTTCATAATTATCATTTTCTGTTAATTAAAAATTATAAATGGATTAATCAGAATATTCTTATCTTCAATGTCCAGCTGAAGCTATGGCCATCCAACATGATTGTATTTACTATCTGATATATTTTAGAATTATATATCAGAAAAACAGAAAAAGACAAGCAATATAGAAAAATATTTGGAGGGGATGTTTAATATGATTAAATTGAGATGCAACACATTAAATTATTAGAGGAAGAGATTTAAAAGAAAGGAATAAAATTACCAGATAGGTATTTATATATGTATATATATATATTTTAGTTGGACATAAACTGATACTCTTAAAATTGTGTATAATGGTAAATTTAAGATCAAAGATTGTATTGAGGTAATCATAATTTTTATTATTTATAGAGATTATAATTACATTTATCTTGGAGAGCAAATCCTAATATGCATACACTGAATAAACAAATGTAGGAATTTTTAGAAGCTGGATTCTTATACACTTTTGGAAGAGATTATTAATTTAGACCTGTCATTTATTTAGAAGCATTTAGAGTAGATTAAAAAAAAGTATATACATTTATGTATTTTAGTATCCTAAAGAGTTTATGATTTAGATGCTGTCATTCTTTTTGGGATTTATCAAGAAACATATGATGATGCCTGGAAAAGTTGAAAATTGGATTTGTATTATAGATACTAAAGATATTGGTGTTTTTGGATTACCTTCTGGATTAGGGGAGATAATTAAAACAATGGCTCTTAATTTTGTTGGATGTTTACATAGAATGTATGTACTAAACCCATCAACAGGAGTTGATTTATCTTGGAAAGCTGGTGCTGCATTTATGGATGATGAAAGCAAATCTAAAAATGTCTTTTTGACAAAGAAAACTTTAGAAAAATTAAAGGAAGCAATTCCATAAGATTAATTAGAAAAAAAGTATTTGGGAACAGCAGAAAATTTAACTTAGTTTTGGCCACCAAGAATGGTTAACAAATGATAATATTATAATAAATAAAAATATAATTAAGAATTCTTGATTATTAATATTAATGTAAAAGCCAACTCATTATACATATTCTTAATCATGTTGGATAGTATTTTATCCATATGCTATTATTACTGCATTATGGTATCAAAAATTATATATATTTTAGGATACCTTTAACTCTCTTTATAGAATAATACATCAAGGATGTATTGATGGTAACATTTGTTGTTGATATGATTGCAACTTCAATTGTTTTTATTCAATCTTACAGATATAAGTAAAAGCAATTACAATTATTAGTAACACATCTATTTATGACTTCTATTGGTAAATTCCAGGATTTTATTTGATTATTTATTGGGTATTTAGAACTCCATATCAACCTAATATCTGGGTTATTATTGTGCCATTTGCCTATTTTATTAGACATAATTATAATTTTTTATCATTTTGGCCAGGATTAACATATGAAGATTTTAGGTATCCAGTATTTAGAAAAAAATTAAACAATGAATTTATATATTGGATATTCAGTTACTTTGGGTTACATGTGGGACCTACATTAATGATATATTTTGGTTTATATCCTACTTATTATGCCTTATTTGATAGCGATTAGGATTAGAATACATTTGTCTTTTATTTCGGAGTAATATTTGCATTTTCAGCTTTGACAATAGAGACTATAGCAGATTTATAATTATATCCATGGAGATCTAGAAAGACCGAGGAATTTATAGATGAAGGCTTATGGAAATATTCAAGACATCCTAATTATTTTGGTGAATGCATGTTTTGGTGGGGTTTATTTATTATGACATTATCATTTGGTTTTGAATATTGGTTTACAATAATTGGAGCAATTATAATGCAGTCTCTATTTTTATTTTATTCAATTCCAGAAATGGAAAAGCACATTCTAAGAAAGAGACCAAAATATTATATTTAATAAAAAAGAGTAAGTGCGTTCATTCCTTGGTTCAGAAATGAAAATATTAAATGATATGTATATTAAGTAGAATATTACATAATAATAACATAAAAGTATCACTTAAATCTATATAAATTACTATAGACTAGATAATCTAAATTAACCAGTATTATTCTTCAATATTTGTATTTCCTCCTTTTATTAATTCCATTCTTTCTATACTCTTAGAATATCAACTAATTTTAAATTATTCTTTATGAAACAAGTTATTCATTTTATAATGATACATTTATCATATTAATTTATATTCTTTCTTTAATTGTTTTCAATTCCATTTTCTTTTTAATTATGTAAATCGTTTCAATGAGTTGCTACTATATGACAATCAAACCTTACTATAAGAATATAAATACTTAATTAATTTAACTAACTAAGAGAATCGGTTTAATTACCTTAGGATATCTATTAGAAATTTAATTACAGATCAGTTATAAAATTATTATAATAATATCAATTGAGGTTCTATAACTTCTACAAAAGTACTAATTAATATTTATTTTGGTATTATTTCTTTGCAGAATCTAGAGGGCCTTATTTTCTTGTACTATTAAATTATGTAGGACTTTCTTCAATAGGTAATGTATTAAATTGATTCTTATATCTATATTTTAATTAGGCTGTTCTTGTTTAATGCAATGCTTGTTGAATGTTTAATTAAGCAGGTACTATACACTGACTAGCTTTACGAGAATTCGAGAGAGAGCGACTCAATTGTTTAGGTGGTGATTTTGCTGAATTTTATGTTGTATTCTATGTAGTATTATTAGTTGTATTTGTAGATGGAGTCATACCAACATTACCATTATTTAGATCAGGTTTAAGACGACTCTTTATAATTTTCATCTTCTCCTTACTTAACTTAGCTTATTGAGTTAATATATGATTCATTAAAAACTCAACTCTTTGCTTTATTTCCAATGGTTACTATGATTTTGTTGGTTTTAAAAATAAACGACTAGGAGATCTACCTGTATCTTCTTAATCTTCAACTTATGTTAAAAGATGTCTATAAAATATTATGTATATATTACTTTTTGCTTGTTTTATTAGATGGTATCGTTTTCTATTATGTATTAGCATGTTTAATAACAGATCCTGGACCTTCAGGTACTTTAATTACTATAACTACTTTATTAGCTAATGTAGCTTTATTATTAAATTAATTTGGACGTAATAACTTTGTTAAATGTGTTATTTCTTAATCTTCAGGTATCATTTATTTGTCTACTCCATAAAGTTTCTTGTAAACTTGATAAATTTAATTAAAAATCTATGACATATGGGGTACATAAGTGTAATAGATTTCCAGACTCTTACATAACCAAATTTCAAGATTTGATCGATTATCAAAATTAGAATTAATAAACCTTAATTCTGTTGATATACTATAAAAACTTAATCCAGCAAGCATAATCAATTCAAGTATAACTTCTTCTGTAATTACCATTTCAGGATTACTAATAGGATATAATTCTTCTATATCCACTTATGTCATTTGCATCAAACCTAGAATTTACATTTATAACATAGGATGATTATCACTAAGATTAGGATATAATTTGTTATTTTAATTATTAATATTACTAACAGAAATCTATTCACTGTATTTATCTAATGATTGACTTCTACTTTAATAACTTCTAATAATTTATGTATTCTTATCTTCAAACTAAGATTGTGGCATTGAACATTTAATTAGTATCAATATTTCCTTGAATACTGTTTCAACAATCTAACTGTAAGATAACTTCTATGGCTGCTAAGATGTCATGGTGGCTAGACTCATTTCTGAATTAGCTCTTTATTTCTTATTTATTAAATTAGTTAGATTCATCTATTAACATAATTTGATTGTAGTTTCATAGATAACCTTTAATTATTTTAATGCACTTTTTGCTAATTCCAAAGCTTATTTGTTTCTATTATATAAGATTATTATATTACCTTCTGCTTTCTGAAAATAATAAAGTACATTAAAAGATAATACGTAATCTCATAAGTTTATTTTATACAATTCTAGCTAGTAATTGAATATCAAGTGGTTGCTTTTTTAATTGTTTCCCTTTAATTTTGAGAATCTAATCACTATCCAGTAATAAATTGATCACTTCTTCTGTCAAACCATATTTCCTTAAAGCTAATGAATAATTAATCTTATGAAATAAAACTGTTGTATATTGGACTTAAACTCTATAAAATAATGGTTGCTAACATACTAATTCTAGGTAAAGTAATCCAATAATTGCTAAGCCCTTATATGATACTCTAATTATTCGTTCTCAGGAATTTCTGACATTGCTATTCTAGTCAATTCATTCATCACTTGATCACCACATTCTGCCTTAAGATAAATAATCTCTTGTGATTCTTCTTTCTAAGATTGTTAATCATCAATAATTACTTGAATCATAAAATTCTCCTTAGAACTAAAGTTTTCACGAATAAACACAATCTTCCTCTACAATAACTATTGTACAATAAACTAAGGTGATCTCTCTATCAATCTCTATTATTTCTTGAATGCCTCAAATTTTAGCATTTTTTATATTAAATGAAAATTGATACCACAACCCCTAGATAGTACATTCTTCGTCTTAATCATCCCCCTCCAGATTATAGGTTATAAATGCCACCTTCCCCTATTTAAAAACTAAACAAACAAAATGACATCACAAATAAATCTATCTCAGATTCTATCAAAAGTACATAATGGATATAAATCACCTATAGAGAAGATTTAGTTACGTAAAATATCTTAAGTCTCCTCATCTTAACATTATGAACCAAACAATTTTGCTCAATCCAACATTATGTCAATTGACACCAAATAATTCCATATTTTCACTCCAAAAAACTCTAGGGCATACACTTGTATTTAATAGCTTAGTTACACCTATGATTATACTATCAGACATTAAAAATAAAGTAAAGCTTAACAACCGTAAACATCTGTGAAAAGAAACAAAAAAGTTACACCTAGACATATTCCATTACCTCTTTCAAATCCCTTTGGTCCACCTATCACTGCATAGAGTTGGTGTATTATAAATGGAAAAACTGGATCAATGTTGGCTGGTTTCAATGAAAAACTTAAAAGTTAAATTGCATCAATAACTAAAATTATGACATGTTGGCTATCTCTTAAATTCGTTTCATTAATATAACTAGATTTAGATAACACTTATTTTACAGTACCTGAAGCAGTATTAAACAATTTATAGATAGGCAGAAAATATTGGTGGTACTTCAGCATAATTATAAACTGGTGATAAATTAAATCTAAGAGATCTTCTATATGGACTCATGCTTCCTTCAGGAAATGATGCTGCCATAACTTTAAAACATAATTTTGAATTAGATATAGGAATCAACTTTATAGATGAAATGAATAATTGTGCAAAAGAATTTGGTCTTAAATCAACATAATATATGAATCCTCATGGTAATATTATTTATAATATTAATTAGGTTTATATCATAAATTTAATTACTCTTCTGCACTTGATATTGGAATGTTATGTTATCAAGCCTTATAAAATGAACATTTTGCCAATATTGTGAAAACTAAAATATATTTTAGTGAAATCATAGACAAATTTGGTAATATAAAAGAAATACTTTGGGAAAATACAAATAAATTATTAGATAATGGATTCTAAGGAGTTAAAACAGGTTAAACTAAAGAGGCTGGACCTTGTGTTGTAGAATATTATTAGGTAAATAATAATTCGTATATAATTGTATTATTAAATTGTAAATCTAATGACGAAAGATGGAATGATACAATTAAATTATTAGATTGGATAAAATAATGAATATTTATATTCTATATTCTCTTTATTTAATTTATCTTACATTCACATACTGGTCTTCCTTATTTAATCAATTTAGTTGTAAAACTAAAAATAATTGTTTCTTATTATTTTCATATTAATTATGATTAATTTTGGTGATTAAGTGGGACATAAATTATTTTGTTAAGATTCTTTTGTTTACACTTATTCTGGGGAAGATTTATTAATTTTAGAAAAGGACACCATGAAAATAAATAATAGAATCAATGTAGGTACATAAATTTAAACAATTGCTATTAATGGAGACATTTATGTATTGACCTATAATTCACAATTTCTTATTTATTCAATAGATGGGAAGTAATTATAGAGTAAAATACACAAAGGAAAAGTATTCCAACATGTTTGTTTTCATAATGACCATTTTATTGCTTATGATGGAAATAATATTGTTAGAGTAGGAACTACTTGTTCTAAAATATATGATGCATAACAATTTACTAATATAAATTATATTCAATATTCAGGATACAAAGAATAATTAATTATTGCAGATGATAAATAAATTCATGTAATTGGTAATGAAGATAAAATCTTAAGAGAATTTGGACTTGTAATAACTATAATGAAATTAGATGATGATTAAGATCTCTTAGCTTGTGGATTAAGTAATGGTTAATTGATCTTATTGTAATTTTCAACTGGTATCATTATTTAATAAGATCATTGGCATGCTCATTAAATTAATGCATTACTTTTTGCTGGAGCTTCATTATATTCTGCTGGTTAAGAAGGTGTCATTGTATAATGGCATTTGAGAGTTGCAAGAAAAGCTTTCTTTCCTAGATAAGGAGGAGAAATTATTGCTATATGTAATGCTGATGATAATCTTATTATTAATATTTAAGGAATCAATCAAATTAAATAGATTTCCTTAATGGGTTAGAATAAATTACCTTAATATCAAGGAATTCATCATGTTAATCCTAATACCTTCATCACTTACTAAAACAAATTAATTACCTAAGGAGCCCATGGAACTTTATAAATTATTAATCCTACCTAAGGTACTTTATTGCATATAATTCCTATATGTCAAAGAAATTATGTGTCTGATATTGAAGATTCATCTAAAAGAGATCGAACAATCATTAATTAAGTAATAATTATTATTTAATTTATAGTTTGCTATGTTGGATAGATTTTTAATTGTTGTTTTAAGTACTGAAATTAAGTAAACACTTTCGATTTTTGAAAATATTAATAATTTTGAATTTAATCTATTAACAACCATTGATTATGAAATTGAAGGAATGGATATAGGTCATAATTCTATAATCACTTGGGGAAATGGGGAAATTAGAATATGGAGATAAATTAAATAAGCAAAAGGTTAATTTAATTGGAATTGTGTTTTCAGAGGTAATGGATATAAAGGAAGAAACATATTAACAGGTTATATAAAAGATGAAACTACTATTATTATAGTCACCTCTATTAGCATTTTGTATATTAATACAAAAAATAATAATATTATTAAAGAGTTGCCTTTGGATCATACATCTCCAGAGGTTGCTCATATATATTAATCTGGTGTATTAGTCTGTAATGGTGGAACAATTACTATTTATTAGGATTTCAAAAAATAGATCGTCACATAATTTGGTAAAGCAAAATAAATTAGTAAAATGAATGACAATATAATTGCTATTTAATATGACAATGAATAAGCATTAATTTTAGATCTTAAACAATCTAAAATTCTCCATGCTATTGCTTCTCAGAAATTGATCTCAACAACTATAAATGGCAGGTTTAATATACATTGAATATTATTAGAACTCTTTTATACTCTTACATAAGCAATAATAATTACTACAAATTTGTAACCGTTCTAAGTACAGAAAGAAAGGCTTCCTTAATGATTGATGAATAAGAAACAGCTCATTTTGAATAAGTTGAATAACCTGAAAAACCAATTATTGAAGATGCAGCACCACTTGATCCAAATGTTTATAGACGTTTATAATTAGCGAAGTAGGCTAGATAAATGTAAAATTATTACTTATTTTTAGAAAAGAACTCAACATTAAAGAATTTTTAATTCCCTAATCGCAAATGTTGCCTTCCTTGACATTTTTGGCTGATCGAGTTATTGATGTTTTGAAATAAGATCTAAGTGAATAAAACAAAAATTAATCATATGGACTTGATCTTAATCAAGAAGAATAAGAGTCTAATTAATAAAAGACCTCAATTTAATTACATCAATTAAAGAAATTGTTTAAATGAAAATATATGTTAATATGTTAATCCTATTTAGATCAAACGAATAAGGATCTTTCTAATTTTATGTATAAAATCTTTAATTATTAATATAATATTAAGTTTGAATTCAAAAAGATGAACTATTATATTTTTGTGAATTGTTTAGCTATCATTATATTTGACCTAAAGTTTCCTAGAAAAGTGATAAATTAGATAGGATAGATAGCCTTCTAGTTGTATGATTTGTTTTGATGATAATGAACTCTATCCATTCAAAAATTTCTTATCACAATTCTCTTATATTATTTTATTATTTAAGAATTTTTAGTACAACTTAAAATACTATAAAACTTATCATTGACTATTGAAGTTTAGGTTTCGACGAAATTTATATGATCATTCATCCAACTATTATGTTGATGTATATAAGTTTTCAATTTCAATTAAAAATTTTCTCCAAATCCAAAGTCAAACTTTTTGGTTCGTGGAAGAACATTTATGAAAAATCATTCAACCTTTTAAATTTATTGTTAATTCATTTCTATGATATTCCTAAAAATACTTTTGATGTATTTAATTCTAATGTTATAGCTATTTAAGGTTAAAATTAAATAGTTTAATATTGCATTAAATTCTATTTTAATAGAAAATGTTAATGTATATTCAATAAATATTCACCATTTATAAAGATTTTCATTAAGAATTTAGATTCTGAATGTTCTAATCAAACAACGGATTGTCAGATGTACTTTACTAAAACTGTAATTCATAAATAATAATATGTATTTCACAGACAACTTTTAGTTCATTTTTATATTGTAATCTCAATTTCTAAGATGTCATCATTATCTACCACGACAAAGTTGCTATTTAAGTTGTCTCTATATGTAACTTAAATCTATTGTAAGTAATTCTTTGCCAAAAAGTTTTCTAAGACTTTTTCATATATTTCAGGATTCAAATCTAATTGCATATTTTCGATTCCATTAGACTACACATTTAATTTATAAGGAATAGATTATCCAGGATAAAAGATGCTGCCATATTGAGAGTAATCAAAATCATTTGAAATCTCAATATATTACTCTGACACAGTAAATCCATTATACTTTTCTTAATTTTTGATTTCTGCCTTCAAACTAAAATTCATAAATTTATGTTGGTTCAAATCAACTTTCATTTCAGCAAAATTTGCTCTTATCTTGAAAAATATTAAATTATAATTACTTTTTATGGAATCCTTAAAAATTAAGAATTCTTAGGGAGAGTTTGATTATTATAGTAGCTAAGAATCTCTTGTAAATTTTTAATTTCGAATTAATCTCCTAAAGTAAGACAAACCTATTATTCCTTATTAAATGAAGTATATATCTTAGAGTTCTTGAAATGATATTATACAGTGTTCAACAGATTCTAGAAATGCCTCCTTTAATAATTTATTAATTTGAATACTTTAATCCATATGCAATTCCTATTAAATACCAATTATCATCATTTATTTCATATACTACATCGCTTTAACATAATTAACACAAATTAATAGTGTAATTATTTAAATCACATTCTTTGATCTCTTATTTAATAGCTTCAAATAAATCTTAAGATTGTAAGGAAATCTTTTTTTATTATTATTCTAATTATTATTAAAATATTTACTTTCTGTCAATTAAAAGAAATTTAAATCAGCATACTTAACATGTTTAGAGTTACTCCTTAATTGTTTTTACCCTTATCTTTCTTCTTTTTCTACTTTTGAAAGAATCTATTAAAATGAAAATTCAGTATCTATTTATTAATTTAATAGTTAAATTTATGATTATTACTTTTGTAAATGAATAAAGTTATCTCCATTAATAGGTTTACTCTCTAAAATAACTTAATTATTTTGTTTAGTAGCCATCTTATACTTTTATTTATTCAATAATTATTAATTTTGCAATTCAATCAACTATTATTATTATTTTAAGATTTCTTATTATTATTTTTATTATAATAATTTTTTCTACTAAAATTACTCTTCCTCTAACATTCTTTATTTTGTTTCTCTTGCTTGTATCTTTTTTTTATTTTTCTGCTTTTCCTATTACTCTTGCTATTTCTTTTAAGACATAAATATTTCTTATTATTTTTCATTATAATCCATCTTAGTATCTTCTACTTGCAAGAAACTGCTTTACTATCTCTTTTTATGTATTAAAGTGTTCTTTTATTTTTACTTTGTTTCTAAATCAATATGTTTAATTTTAATTGTATCATCAATTTTCATGTTTTATTGCAATTATGAGATAGAATGAAGTTTATTGACTGAAAGCACATTTGAGTTATCTTGAAATTATTTTTAAGATACTTCATCAGTATTTTATTGTAATTAAGTATTTATCTGATTTAATTATTATTATTTATCATTTGTTATTTCATCATTTTAGGAGGAATTAGAAACATCAAATTAAGCTACTTCATTCTCTTCTTTATCAAATTTGAGATCAATCTAATAAGATGTATTTTAATTTTCTTCTTCTTTTACAGGAATCAAGTTAGGGGTATCATTCTCTTATATTTCAGTTTCTTATTGAAGAGATTGTTAATTTAATTAATTATCTAAATTATGATCATTTTCATTAGGAACTTCTATTTTTAATTCTTATAAAGTAGGTTTTATAGATTATTAATTAGATATTTCACTTTAATTTGAATTTTCTATTTGATTATCCTATTAAATAGATTAATCTTGTGTTTTTACTTCAGTCACTTCTAATTAATCTGTCTATGAATTTTTTTCTTCATTTAATTAATTATCATTTGTGATATTATTCTGATCATTAAAATCTTCTTATTCTTTATCGGTTTATGTATTAGAGACTTAATCAGAAGTAATTTAATTATCATCAGATAAAATTTCCTAAGTTATTTGGATCTGTGGTTGAAGTTAAACATCTTGATTATTGAAATCTGTTTATTCATCAATTGATAATATTGGCACTGATTATTGAATCACTTAATCTTATTAATCATTTAAAATTTGAGTGGTGTATTCATTTTGATGAAACATTTCCCTACTTTGTGAATAATTAGAAGAATCCTATTGAGTTTTTTCCTCATTTTTATGTTGTAATCTTTCATAATCATCAATGTTAAATCCATTTTCTAGAATTTCATCTTATAATTAAATGCTACCTTATGATGGGTCTATTTTTTCTTCTTATTTATCAGTTTATTGTAGTTAGCTTTCATTTTATTATTAATCAATTTGATTTTATTAGGATATATCATTTGTCTAAACATTTAAATCTTCTTATAATGCCTCTTATAATGGTTATACTTTCTAAATATCATCTTATTATAATTCTTAGTCGTAAAATTATTCTTATTATTCTTATTCTTGTTGTTGCTATTATTATTATTATTTTTATTCTTATTGTTGCTATTATTATTATTATTATTCTTATAGTTGTTATTATTCTTATTATTCTTATTGTTGCTGTTATTATTATTATTATTATAGTTGTTATTATTCTTATTATTATTATTCTTATAGTTGTAATTATTCTTATTATTATTATTATTCTTATTGAAATTATTATTCTTAAATTTGTAATTATTCTTATTCTTATTCTTATTCTTATTCTTATTCTTATTCTTATTCTTATTCTTATTCTTATTCTTATTCTTATTCTTATTTTTATTCTTATTCTTATTATTATTATTATTATTCTTATTCTTGTTATTCTTGCTATTCTTAGTATTTTTATTCTTATAATTATTATTATTCTTATTCATATTCTTATAGATATTATTATTCTGATTCTTATGATTCTTATTCTTATTCTTATAGTTATTATTATTATTATTCTGATTCTTATTCTTATAGTTATTCTTATTCTTATAGTTATTCTTATTCTTATTCTTATTATAGTTATTATTATTCTTATTGTTGCTATTATTATTATTTTTATTAATTATTATAACCTGATTCAATATCTTACAATTAACTTTAATCTTAATCAATTTATTTTTAAACTTCTTCAATTTCTTACTGTTCTTTTTCTTTTTCATCAATCAACAGTTTTTCTTCTTCTTCTAATTCATTCAGTTTTTTCTCATCTTCTAATTCTTTTTATTCTAATTCTTATTTTATTCTTTCTTCTTCTTTAATCATTTCTTCAACTTCTCTTTTCTTTTGTAATTTTTCAGCTTCTTATACATCTCCAAGATAATCTGGATTTTCTACATTATTTTCCATCTCAAAACCTTCTGACGAAGTATTTTCTACTTTCTCTTCATTACCAATTTCATAATTTTCTTTTTAATTAATTGTATTTATCAATTCCTATTAATTTTCATAATTTTAATCGTTGCCAATGATTTATTATTCATTCTAACCATCTTATTAAATTGATTATTCATCTTAGGTTTATTTATCTAATTAATATTATTCATTTTAAAGTTAGTTGACTTCCTCAAGTTGTTATTATTCTGAACCTTATAATTCTTAGTTTTCTTACTGATTTTCTTGATTTATTAAATCATCATTCTATTAATCAATTTTCATTTAAGTCATTTAAGATCTCTGCTCTTAATCATTATTATCATTTTCAAGCTCTTATTCTTAATTTTCATTTGTAATAAACTATGCTTAATCTTCTGTGGAATTAATTTATTCTTCATCAACTACCTACAATTAATTTTAATCATAATCTTTAATAGTGCTATCTTCTGAATCTTATTCAAATTTTTAGGATTCATTATCAATCAATGTTTTATCCTCCGAAATTTAAGGATCAATATTTATATTTACTTTAGATTCAATTTATTATTGTTAAATACTTCCAGGATCATTATTAGTGATTTCATTTGAAATTTTATTATCATAATGAGATTCAACATTATTTTATTACTCTTATTATTGTTAAGAATCATCATTAAATTCAGAAGTTTCTTTTTCATCTGATTCATTGTCTATATTTGTAAAGTTAATAGAATTTTAATCCTTTTGAATATCTTCAACATCTACTTATTTTAATTCTATTTAAACTTCTTGTGTCTATCCTAACTATTTATCCTATTCAATTTATTACTTAAGTTCTTATTCCTTCCTCTCCTCTGCCTTTTTATTTAAAAGTTTTCTCAAAGGATTCTCAGGTACTGTTTTTATATTTTACTCTTTTACATTTTCTTCTTTTGATTATTAATTTTCTTATGTTTCTTTTGATTATTTCAATTTCTTGAATTCTTCAATCTTTTTGATTAATGTTGTTTTGCTTATATTCTCATCTGATTGTTTAGTAATTTATTCTTGGTTATTTACTTCTTATTTAATTTAGATTGCAGCTACCGCCGATGATTATTAGGCTTATTTCTTTTTCATTTCTAATTTCTCTCTTAATGTCATTTTTTTTTCTATAGGTTGATTATCTTCTACATTAGTTACTATTATAACTTATTCTTTATTTTCATCTTCTTTTATAAAATACTTTTTAAACTTTCCTAACTTTTCAGGATCGGTCTATAGTTCAGTTTCTTTAACATTTTCAGTTTATGGTTCAAGTCCATCACTCAATTCTTATAAGTAGGATTAAATTTCAATTTCCTTATGATCTGGTTCTACAACATCGATTTCCTCATCTTCAACTAATTCATGTTTACCCGATCGTACATTTTTATAAAATTCTCTAAAAGAAACTTCATTCTTAGTATCTTCTTCATCAATTTATAAATAAGGCTTTTATTATTTTAATTATTCAGTGACTTACTTATATATTAAGTCTTCTGTTCCTAATTCAGATTCCTCCTTAAATTTAGGTTGCATTTAATTTAGTAAACTAAGTGCTTCAGATCTAAGATTAGATGCAAACATACCCTGCATAATTAATATAAATTAACATACATAATAGTAGGCTTGTTCTAAGAGTATGCATTATACGTTTTATAATTATATAATATATTGATATCACAATTTAAATATGCATACTATAATTTAATCTGTTCAATCAGTCTAGTAATTACACTTTTGAATTTTTGATAGGAGCCTTAAAAATCCTTTATGCATAAATGAGGGATACAATATTCAAAATCAAAATGATCATTATTACATAAACCATAACTTACAAATTAGATTTACTCAACAATAAAGAAATACTTGATGTTAGAGCTATTCCTAAGCACTAAAATTATACACACTTATACTATCAATATATCATTTGCAACAAAATAGTAACTCTTATCAGATACTAAGACACCTGTTATCATAGCAGCCAATGATTCTGTTCCTGTAAATACAATTCCACAGAAGAATCCAGTAATATATGTTGTGTTTAGTATTTAGCAATAATATGAAGTCATTGCAAAAATTACAAACACAATAGCAAAGAAAACTTAAGACCATCCTACAATAAATAAATTTGCCTTCTAAGATAATTTTCCTGCACCTACGCCACCTAACATCATTCCAACACCTCCAATCAAATAAAGAAGAAAAGTATGTTCATTTATTGTAATTCCACCTTAGACATGTTTTAAAAGAGCAGGCAAAAATGTGAAATAACAACCTTACAACATACTACAAAATATTAAAAATGGGATAAATGCTTAATAATCATTATTATTAAATGCATTTTTGAGTTATGAAATTTGTTGTTTGAACATATTTTAAAATGATTATCTAACTATTTAACTTCCATCTCTTAAATCTTTTACTCTAAAGAGGAATAATTATGTAATTGCTAAACCAACTATTAAAATTGAATAATAATAAAATGGCTCAATTTTTGTTGAAGTAAAATAACCTATTGTATTACCAGTAAAGCTTGATATAGAATATATTGAATATCCAATGCCAAAATAATATGATTTATTCTAAGGATTAGAAATAGAATTGATGTAAATAGGATAACCTACAAAAAATAAACATGATGCTACTCCTCCTAACAAAGTTTCAATTGCAATTGCTATTGTTAATGTGCTTACATTGCAATAAAATAAATCTGCTTATTGGCATGAAGATACAACAAAAGCACCTAATAAAAATGCAAAGGCATTGAAGCTTCCTAAATATAGAATAGTGCTTATGGATAATCTTGAGATAATTGCATCCATAAACAACAAAGCTATAGGGGATATAAAATAATTGATTGTAAATTGCATTGAATATAGGAAAGTTAGTCCTTACTGTATATGAGATAAACAATACCGAATTATAAATATTATAAGAAATGCTCTTTCCTGCATTTTAAAAAGTGTAACAAAGCATAATAATTGTTGTACAATATAGTAATTTATAGAAGTTCTGATATTTTGGTTTGAATTCCATTAAAATTATTTAAGGCAATTGTAAAATTAATTAAAAGAAAAGGAATTTATAAATAATTAATAATCATAATTCTTTTTTTGATCGAAATAACACCAAATGACATTCAGAATTATCATCATCAATATTTTCATTATTTTTATTCAAAAAAATTAATTGAGGATCATCTTTTTTTGCATAAGAAATTATTTTATACTTATTTTTTATTCCTACTTTAGTATTATAGCAGATGTTATTAATTTCAAGAGGCATAATATCAGTTTAACTATTCTACAGATAGAGTATTTATTCTTTTGATGGGAGATGTATCTGTTTCTCATTTTAATAATTTTAATGAAATGTTTCCTGTTTTATTTTTTTGTGTAAATGTCTAGGAGAGAGAAAGAATTTAGTATTCAAAATAATATCTCTTTAACTTTGATTCTTTTTTTAACTTTAATTTTATCTATATGATTACGAATGAAATCGTTCCAAAGGGTTGGATTATTGTTTTAAGTTATGATGTTAAAAAAGGGCATTTTTTTTTTAAACATGTTGAGTTGGTCTTCTGTTTTTAGATTTGAGGAAATGATTATAGGTTTATCGATCAATTTTAGAATTGCCTTCAATCTCATATATAAGTTGTTAAACCTTCTATTATGATCTATTCGTTAATGAGAAATTTTGAATCTTTCTATTAGTAGAAGGAAGTGTCTCCATTTTTATTGATCTCGGTGATATCTACGTTTTCAGATCAAATAATTTGAAATATTCATTTTAAGATCGATAATGCATTCTTATATATACTTAATATAAGTTTAATTATAATATATTTAATCTAAATCAACCAATATAAAGGATATAGACTAATATATTTAATATGTATAATTATTCAAATTGAGATAATTAATTAATGTAATTATACAAAAAATGTTCTAAATATTCAATTTTACAATGTAATTTGTAATTCATTCTTCTATTGTATAGAGTAAAAATCTTAATTTAAAGATCTCTAAATATTATTCTTATTATATCTTTAAATTATAAGGAATATTTTTTTGTAATCTTTCTTTTAATCAATAATTGTTCTATGGGTTCAACTTAAGAAATTGATAATCAATTTAGAAATAGGAAACCAGTTCCTTAAAAATTAAGAATTTTCAAATTTTACTTAACCCCAGAAAATTCTAATACAAATATTTTATGTTTGGTTGATCTTTTAAGCCAATAAAATTCGCCAATCCTAAGTAAATTAACTTTACTTATTAAAAGTTATACTTTACAATAGGATTTGATTAAAATAATTTTTGTTCCTGCCTAAATTTCGTGTAAATTTCATTATTTACTAAACAATGAAAAGTTTTTTTAAAATTAATAACACTCAAAAGAGAAAATGTGAGGATCCTGTTAAAACAGTAATACTTAGGATTTTTTATGGCTTGATATAAGTTTTTATGAATGAATAAAATTTTCAGGAAAGTTATTGTTTATGTTGTTTAGTTCATTTTGACCTAAATATTTTACATAGCCAAGTGTTGAAATCAGAGGAAGTTCTGTAAAAAATAGAATTTTTAAAATGAAAAAGAAGATTCAATAATTTTCATCAAATTTATTAGTGAATTAAAAAATGATATGATTTGGATTATCAAGCTGAAGTTAAATATAATCTATTTAATGTTGCTTATTTTTATTTTTTGATTTAATGAATAATAATTTATAAATGCATATTCTACAATTTTAAAGATAATCAAAAAAATTATCCCTACTAAAAAAATTCTAAATGCCTTTAGCCAAATTTTCTATGCTAAACAATATTTATTAGTCATGTTCGTGCATCCATTTCGGATTTATTTATTCTATGTTTAAGAATATTGTTAATTAAATTACAAATTATTTAATAGAATAAAGATGTAGTTCTTGACTGGAGTAGCCAAAAAATCAAATAGTTTTTAATGAAATTGGATCTGCAAATTTGAAATATTAACTATACTTGTAATTGAAACAAATTTAATAAATTTTAACCACTTGAGAAAGGCTAATTAAAATTAACAAGATTGAATCTAGTTTAAAAAAGAACACAAAATAAAATATATTCCCAAAATTCAATAATAAGCTAGGCTAAACAATTATAATATTTTAAAAACATCAAGAAAAAGAATGAGTAATTTTTTACTTTAAATATATATATTTATACAATAAGAATTAAATTTTGACTCAGCTTTAACCATTCCTATTTTATGTTTTACTCATTATACAAAAAAACCCTAATCGCGAATAGCAGGGCTAATTGATCTAAATATATGAATTCACTCTTATTATAAATATTCCAAGTATAGAATCGTAACTAATATTTTATTTAACTTTGATCCCAATCCCTTTAATTGAAAATATAAATACAAAATTAAAAATCTTAGGCATATAATAGTAACACCCAGATGGTTTAAGAAGAAAAAATTAGTTACTCATTTCCATTGTTATAATTTTAAATAATCCATATGAGTTCATTTGATATTTTATTGTTGTTTTAGCATTTACCCTCGCATAGGTCACAAGTAAAGCTAGGGAGACATAGGGTATGAAATCCCTGGAGAAATAAAAACATATTTGTGAAGTAAAAATAGCAAATAAAATTTGAATAATATTTACGGAAAACATTATTAATATATTAAACTATAGAACAGTTGGTGCTGAATTCTTTAACATCATAAAAGAACTGAAAATTTGATATTTTTATATGTGTAATGTTCTTGATAATTTTCAATTTTAAATCGCACCTTATAAAAATTCGAGTTAGCCCTCCAAAATACAACTTCCTTTTTATCTAAATAATTTTCGTAAATCTATTCCTTAATAATTTCTGAATTCACCTTTAAAGATTAAAGCTCTTTATGCTTAAAATATTGGGGGCGATTGGGATATAACAAGGATAGGAAAATTTGTGTTAACTAAAAAAAATAAAACAAAATAAATACGACCTTCTGAAAAAGAATTGTTTTAAAGGGATGTTTTTAATTTAGTAAGAATATCATAAGAATTTTTATCCAAGGGTTCAATATATAGTCCTGTTTTAACATTCCATAAAAGGATAGAGTTATCATCACTACCAGAAGCCAATGTAGTGCCATCAGGAGAGAAACATAAATATAGGACGCTTTTACTATGTCCTGTTAAAATAAATTTATAATGTAGTGTCTTAACATCCCATAAACAAATAGAGTTATCATAACTACCAGATGCTAATGTAGTACCATCAGGAGAGAAGCATAAGGAGCTGACAGTATTATTATGAATATCGAATTTCTATTATTATTTTCCTGTCTTAACATCCCATAAATAAATAGAGTTATCATAACTACCAGATGCCAATGTAGTACCGTCATGAGAGAAGCATACTGAGCTGACAGTATTACTATGACCATTCAATTTCAATTATTATTTTCCTGTCTTAACATCCCATAAATAAATAGAGTTATCATAACTACCAGATGCTAATGTAGTACCATCATAGGAGAAGCATACGGAGCTGACATAACTACAATGACCATCTAATTTAGAATGGTATCTTCCTGTAGTAACATCCTATAAATAAATAGAGTTATCAAAACTACCAGATGCTAGTGTAGCACCATCAGGAGAGAGACATACTGAATTGACATAACTACTATGACCATCTAATTTAGAATTTTATCTTCCTGTCTTAACAATCCATAAACGGATAGATTAATCAGCACTACCAGATGCTAATATAGTACCGTCAGGAGAAAAGCATAATGACCAGACAGTATTACTATGACCATCCAATTTCGATAATTATTTTCCTCTCTTAACATCCCATAAACAAATAGATTTATCTGCGCTACCAGATGCTAATGTAGTACCGTCAGGTGAGAAACATATAAATTTGACTTAATCATCATGACCATCTAATTTAAATTTCTACTATCTCGTCTCAACATCCCATAAACGGATCGAGATATCTTCAAGACTTTCAGGACCTCCGCTACCAGATGCTAAAATAGTACCATCAGGAGAAAAGCATACTGTTATTATTACGTCATTATGACCATCTAATTAAAATGTTTATTGACCAGTCTTAATATCCCATAAAAGGATAGACATATCATAACTGCCAGATGCTAATGTACCATCAAGAGAAAAGCATAATGATGAAACCCAGTGGCTATGACCATCTAATTTCCATTTTTCTTTTCCTGTCTTAGCATCCCATAAACGGATGGAGTTATCCTCACTACCAGAGGCTAATACAGTACCATCAGGAGAGAAGCATATTGAAAGGACACAATTTGTATGGCCAATTAAATTATATTTTAAATGTCCTGTCTTAACATCCTATAAACGAATCGAATTATTACTACAACCAGATGCTAAAGTATTACCGTCAGGAGAGAAGCACACTGATTAGACATCATCAATCTGGCCATCTAATTTTAATTTTTACTCTCCTGTCTTCACATCCCATAAACGGATAGAATTATCTGCACTACCAGATATTAATGTAGTACCGTCGGGAGAGAAGCGTACTGAATAGACAATATTACTATGACCGTCTAAATTAGATTTTTAATTTATTATCTCAACATCCCATAAACTGATAGAAAAATCACTACTACCAGATGCCAATGTAGTACCGTCAGGAGAGAAGCATACTGATTCGACTTAATCACTATGGCCATCTAATTTTAATTTTTATTCTCCTGTTTTAACATCCAATAAACGAATAGACATATCATAACTACCAAGTGCTAATCCAGCACCATTAGGGGAGAAACATAAGGAGGATACATATGACCAATTACCCTCTAATTTCTATTTAAGTTTTCCTGTCTCAACATCCCATAAACGGATAGACTTATCATGGCTGCCAGATGCTAATGTACCATCAATAGAAAAGCAAACTGATGAAACCCAATTGCTATGACCATCTAATTTTAATTTTTATTGTCCTGTTTTAAGATCCCATAAGCGGATAGACTTATCAGCACTACCAGATGCTAGTGTAGTACCATCAGGAGAGAAGCATACTGAATAGACATAATGAGTATGACCATGAAATATACATTTTCTTTTTCTTGTCTTAACATTCCATAAGCGGATAGACTTATCTAAACTACCAGATGCTAAAGTTGTACCATCAGGAGAAAAAGATACTGATTAAACAGTATATTTATGACCATCCAGTTTCGATTTTTATTGTCCTGTCTTAACATCCCATAAATGAATTGAATTATCATTACTAGAAGCTAAAGTAGTACCATCAGGAGAGAAGCTTACTGATTGCCCCCGTAAAATATGACCACATAATTTTTATTGTCCTGTCTTAACTTCCCATAAACGGATAGATTTATCCCAACTACTAGATGCTAAAGTAGTACAATCTGGAGAGAAGCATACTGATATCACTTTATTTTTATGACCAACTAATTTATGTAACGAATGTAATCTTAAATTAGTCCATTAACAATTTAATAGTTAAGCTCCATTTAAATTGATTCCGCTTATATCTACATTATCAAATTTAGATCCACTCAAATTACATCTTACAAAATTAGCTCCACTTAAAGACGTATTCTAAATCCTAATATTTTCAAATCTTTATTTTGTAAGATCAATCTTCATTTCAACTAATAAGTTTAAAGAATTTGATCCGCATTAGATGTAATTATTATCAAAAGCTGTAAAGTGGACTAAAAATTTTAAAAATTCTTGAATTAATTTATCCCCCTGAAATTGTTTAATTAGATTATTTTTTGCCTCTATGTTGATTTTAGTGGAATAATCATATTTATTAAAGTTATGATCTTTAATTTAATTGATAACATTAGTAATTATCTTAATGTTATTTTTTACAACATTTAACTTCTATTCCTTTTAAACAAGTGATTAATTCTCTACTTGTAAAAAGTATTATTCATAATATTTCTGATATTCATTATTTAAAAGATATACCACACAATCTTAAATTTTCTCATTTCTAAGCATTTCAATTATGTCACTGAATATTTATTAATCAATTTCTTTTAATAAAGCTAAAATCTCTTGCATTTCTTTCTTCTATTTAAACTAGCAATTGATTTTCTTTTTTTAAAAAAATATTAAATTTCAATTATATTTTTTCAAATTTTCTCCCCAAAATTAATAAAGTATCTTATGCATTTTTGTTAAGAACAATACAAGACTTTGTAAAGCTTTAGAGGTGATTTTAATTAAGATGAATTCTGGTATTAAGAAATCAAACAAAATATTGCATAGCTTCATTCTTTAAGGATATAGAATAAATAAATTTATTGATATTATTTACAAATTTCTGATTCACAAAATTTCACCTATCTTTCTCTCTGGTAGTGCTCATTTTATTTTTTCATTCATCTAGAATCAATATTTGAGTGTTTGTATTTCTTACTTTTACAAAAAAAATAACTTGTAATCTACTGCTATACTTTTTTTCTAAATCTTTCAGATTTTTTGTTTGGATTGGAGGATCAAAGTTTAAATTTAATGATTCAATTTCTTATTGTTACAATTCTTAACTTTGTTTAGATATTTTATTCATTGTATTTGCATAGGATTGAATTGAATTCTCAATTTATATTTTTGATTTTACTCTCAGCAGGACTCTTTAATAAATTTTATTTTCACTAGAATAATATAACAGCCATAATAAGATAGAATGTAAAATTATACTGAATGTATTTCTGAATCATAGATTCAATGATATTTACTCAATATGTAAGAAAAACAACTGAAATGGATATTTTGAAAGAAGAAATTTTAATTGTTTTCCTCAGAAGGGCTTATTCTTTTTGTACTATACAATATTCATTAGGTTAGATCACTGAAAAATTATTTGGATCAAAAATTAAATTGAATTCCAGCTATTAAAAAACCTTAAAAATAATAATAATGAATTATAGAATTAAACCAATTTAATGCATAAATTATGATTATAAAACAATTGTTCAAAATGTGTAAATAATTAACTAAAATAAGTTCAAACCAGAATACTCTCTTTCGCATATAGATGTTTATAATGGCAATCGGTGTTTAAACGGGTTAACTGTGAATAGACTTAAAAAAAGATAACAATATGCTAATAACTTAAATGAAAATATTAAATTGTAATTAAAAGAAAATAAAAATTCCAAAACTCCAAACTCCTTTATGTGATATAAGGATTTATTATTCTTTAATTATCAATTGAAAAATTTCTTACAAAAATTATAAAAAAATATATTTTAAATTGAAAATATGTTGAATAATTCTTGAAACTTGAATTTTGTTTCATTAAACTTTAAATTCTCTAAAAAAACAGTGAAATGAAATTATTTGATGAAACTTATTCTAATAATAAACCATATATAATATTATATCTTAATAAATAAAACATTTGGATGTTGATCACAATTAACTTTCCTCATATATAAAGATTTGATGTAGTTTTAAAGACAATTGATAATTTATTTGTCTGATTATTTAATAACAGCCTAAATATAAATTATAGTTATGGAATGGAATTACAAAATTATAATAAACTCCTTTGGATAGTAAATTTAATAAAAAATTTGAAACCTCAAAATTAAAATAGCTGATGAATTAGGATCAACTTCAGGATTGATTTTAAAATACAGTTAATTTATATCAAGACTTAATAAGGATAATTTTGCTGTCACTATTTGAGGTAAATATACGAAAGACTTATTAAATATTTTCTACATTAATCAACATTTACCAATAAATATTCAATGTAAAATAAAACATGAAGAAATCAATTCTTATTTTATAGAAAGAATTCCGCCTAAAAATCAATAAATTTTAAATTCTTATCCTAAACTTAAATTAGTACTAATCAATTAAATAAGTTTTGTCATATGAACACTTAAATTTGATAAATAAATGTATTAATTTAAATCTGTGTATGTTTCAACAACCATATTATTAATATAAAATAGGCCTTGAATAAAATATTCTTTTTATGAAAGTTAGAGTTCTATTTGATAAATGAAATGTAATTACTTAAGATGTTTTAATCTTTTTCAATCTGTCTAAAGACTGTTTATGGTTTATTCTAATAAGCCTAAGACTTCCTAAATATTATATTCAAATGAGTTATTATTGTAAGATAAAATCTATAATTTTTGAGTTTGAGATTTCATTTTCAAGGTTCAAATAAATTGAGAACTCTATTAATATTTGTTTGAGCATTAATGAGTAGAAGGGATAATCTCAACAACATCATCTTAATGTTAGAACTAATTTAAAATATGATTATATATTAAAGAAAAATGAGAAATAGTTTTAGTATTACTATAATACAATAGTTAATTTTATAAAGAATTATAAATACTTTTTAACATCAGACTATTTAATTACATAAAAAATGGTCTAAATGAGGGGAAGATTTTGAATTAAAAAAATATAAAAGATTTATTAAATTAATCAATATACTCCCCAAGATGAATAACACATTAAGTGATACTCTGCCTTCTTTACCCAATGATTTTCAAGGAACTGAAAATGGAGAGGGACAGTTAAGTGATTTATAAAAAGTGAAGTAATCCTACCAAAATATAATATAGATTGGGGAACTTAGGCATGATGACTCCAATGAGTAACTCTTTGACGTATGATTTTGAACAAATAACTTTGGACACTTCTCCTAAGGAGAGTGTTGTGAATCAAAAAAATTATGAAAATATTGACACCATAAATGAATAAGAAGAAAATAAATGCAAATTATAAGTATATTTACACACTTATATATACAAGAAATATCAAAGTTTCAAAGTAGCTAAAGAGTAGATTAGGAAATCACCTAAGCATAAAACTTATTAACCACAATAGACTGTGCCATAATTAGAAATAGGAGAATAAAATTTAGAGACTCATATGGACTAGTAATCACCAGACACATCTTCTATGAATGCCCAGACATTGAAATTTATCAAGGAACTCTGGAATTCGGAAAAGAGTGAAACTGAATACTTTAAAGAGATTGTTGATCACAAAATACCAATTGCTGATTACAAAATACCTTCTCTAAATATATATTCTCCTATAGTGAATTGTAATAGTCCAATGTATGAACCTAATATTGAAATGGATTTGTACATAACAAGTTTGGTGGTGAGAATTTTTGCACTATCTTAGGATTCATTATGGGGTAATCAGATCGTCAGTAGAAAATTATAAAAGATGTTAGAAATAGGATCGAATGATTAAAAGGAATTGATTGTGTAGAAATTAGAAATTGTTAGTCCTCAAGTAGAGAAAGACATATTTGGTAATTATGTTGTTTAAAAGATCTTTGAATGCAGTACATTTATATATTATTAATTTAGCCAATAATAAATTGTAATAGAGGATGTTTAATAAATTGAAACCTCATTTCTATGATCTATCCAAAAATACTTTTGGCTGCAGAGTGATGTAAAAATTGATTGAGTACACTTATAATCGGAATGATCTGCAACTCTTAGTCTTATAACAATTACAACATAATATGAGATCTTTGATATATGATTTAAATGGAAATTATGTCATTTTTAAAATGATTGAAACATTTGATAAATTAAAAATGGAATTCATGATTCCTATAGTTGAAGAATCTGTATATTCTTTTAATTATATTTGTAGTTTAATTACATGGGATAACAAATATATGGCTGCAAAATAATTCATAAAATTATTTAATAATATTCTCAATAATAAATCACAAAAATCATTAGATTGTCAGTCTAAAATTATACTATCTTAAGTTAAACAGAATATGGAAATTATGTATTACAGCATATTCTCTAATATTGGATTCCAAGTTAAGAGAAAGCCCATTTAGTTTAATTAGTTTTACTGTAGTTTTTTCAACTCAGCATTAATAAATATGCAAGGTATATTTACTATATAAAATTACCAGTAACACTGTTGAACGTGCATTGGAGACTTTAGGTAAACAAGAATTAATATCTATTATGAAATGGCTACTTTGTAGAGGTCCTAATCAATAGTACATAATAATTTATGATATTCTTTTAGCACAAGCAATTTCGTTGTATTAGCTAATCACCAATATGCAAATTATGTAATAAAGAAATTCTTAGTACTAAGCGATCACAATGTATTAAAATATATTTCAGATTATTTGTATTAGAATCAATCTGAATTCACAGCAATCAAATCAACTATTCATGGTAATTATTCACTTGAATATTTAGGTCAAAGAATAAATAGTTTTTTAGATAAGCAAATTTAACATTGGGCTTGATTGCTTAATAGCCATCTTCAATGAATAAATATAAAGAATATATTATTATAATTAATTTCATTTTCTCTGTTGCATATATTAATGATTACAAGCTTAAACCACATCTAATCTTTCAGCTTAAGAATAATTCAGACATCCTTTTATAAAATCCTTACATTCATTAGAAATTATTGGTTTTGTGGGGAAATTTACACAATCTGATTTTAAAATAATCTTTTTATAATATAAAACAATTATACTTTCTCTTTCAAAATAGTTTCTTAACTATATCCATGTCCAAATGGTTTCATTCCATAAAGCATTTCATAAAAGATTACGCCCAAAGACCAAATATCTACCTTATTAGAAATGTTAGGAGGTTATTCCCCTGTATGAAAACATTCTGGTGGTAGATACCAATAAGTTCCTACTCCTTATGAAGTCAATTCCATTTTAGATTTATCATTATCTACAACCTTGCATAACCCAAAATCTGATAATTTGATTTCATTTTGATGAAACAAAATATTTTATGGTTTAATATCATAGTGAATAATGTTACTCTGATGAATATATTTGATTGCATTTAACACCTACTAAATAATTAACTTAGCTTCTTTTTCTTGAAATTACTTATATCTCTTAATATAGATTGATAAATCACAGCCATCACAATATTCTAAAACCGTACAAAATGTATTCATATCAATCTCTACTGAATCATATAGTTTCACAATATTAGGGTGTAATAATTCTTTATGAACTTTATACTCTCTTGTTGCATGTTTAACATAATTTGATTTTGAATTGATTGACCAATCTGGATTTAATTAATGTATTTTACATGCTACATATTTTAATTCTTTTAAATCATATCCCTAAATTAAGCATAAGTAAATTCATACCTTATAAACTTCACTAAATCCTCCTCTACCTAATAATTATAATAGAACATATCTTTCTCCTATTGTACGGTATTCATTGATTTTTTTGAATCGAGCATGTTCTTCATCATATTATCTTCTTAATTGCTTTATAAATATTTATCTTTCATTTTCTAATCGAATTAATTACTCTTATAATAGTTATTGTTCTTTAGATAATAACACATATTTTAAATATTATGAGGAAGATTAAAACTAAAATTATTTTTTTTTGTTTTCTATTTCCTCCTTCTAATTTTCAATCAACTTAACTTTTTCTTTAATTTACTTTATTTCATTTCCATCTACCCATACTTCTTAAATTTGTGTCTTCTCTCTTTAATAAGAATATTCTCCTAATTTTTCTTTATTCTTTTCAATCTCTAATATTATTTACATTCTCTCAAATTAATCTACTTCTATAACAAATTATTTTATTGCATTCTCACTTTTGAATTGTTACTCTTTTTGTTCCTATTAATAATCATTTTATTATTATACTTATAATTCTTAATTTAATTCACTAACCCTTGTCTCTAATTCCTTTATATGAATATCTTATATAGCTATAACATTTAATTTCTCCTTCAATGTTTATTCAGCATTTTATAATTCATCCACATTTAAATCAAAATTATTATTATAATTTTATTTCCTCTACATATTCTTTGTAAACTATGTAATTTATAATTATCGAAAGAGTGTTTGATCACTAGAACTCTTACGTGGAGTTCCTTGTAAAGATAATTATTTGGTTGGCAATTTACGCTCCTTTTAAGAAGAAAAAACCTCAAAAGAATCTCCTCTTTAGAAAGCCTCTAAAATTTCAACTTTTGGTTTCTTTAGAATACGAGCTTCCAGATCTGCTAATCTATCCTTACAATTTGATGGCAATTAGTTAATTTACATTATAAGGGATTAAGTAGGAAATTAATAAAAATAGTTTAAATTAAATTGAATTTGTAATAAAAATTTTAAGGATAAATTGTAAAAATCAAACAGCCATTTTCATTTCTATTTTATCATGAGCATTATATCCAACTAATTCAAAATCTTCATAAGTATAATCAAACAAACTCTTTTTACTTTTAATTTTTAGAATCGGAAAAGGATATGGTACTCTTTCAATTTATCTCTTTAAAGCATCCACATGATTACTATAGATATGTGTATCCCCTAATACATGAACAAATTCTCCCAAATTCAAATTACATTCCTTAGCCAACATTTAAGTAAGCAATGCATAACTAGCTATATTAAATGGAATTCCCAAACCAAAATCACATGATCTCTAATACATCATACAACTCAATTTCCCATTTGCGACAAAAAATTATGACATTACATGACATGGCGGTAATGCCATTTATTTTAAATCACTTGGATTCCAGGCAGATAATATTATCCTTCTACTATCTGGATTATTTTTAAGTAATTAAATGACCTCTTTAACTTAATCAACACCTTAATTATTATAATCACTTTAGCAATCCTTATATTCAGCCCCAAAATGTCTCCATTAATATCCATAGACTGGTCCTAAATCATGTTCCTATCTATTTGATAACCCAATGCTATCCAAATATTCTCTAGTACCATTACCTTCCCAAATCTTAACTCCTTTATCCAAAAGTATTTTCCCATTAGTATCTCCTCTTAAAAACCACAATAATTCCTCTACTACTCCTCTAAAAAATACTTTCTTTGTTGTTAACAAAGGAAATGATTCAGCCAAATTAAATCTCATTGTTTACCCAAATATAGAAATAGTTCCTACTCCAGTTCTATCATCTTTATGTACTCCCTCCTTCATTATTTTTCTAATCATATCCAAATATTGATTTTCCTGATGTTCTTCATCTATATATGATTATTCCTAAGAATTCTTATTAATTAAATGTTGATAATCATAATTAATCTCATTTTCACTTTTTGTTTGGCTTGTTTTATTTACTTTAAAAGTAGAGAAAATATTTTTGTTTAAATAAACATCACATTTAGTTTCAACTCCTATTCTAGTCAAATGCACATCTGAACATTTATCTGTAGCTAAACCTTCTTCAAAAATTCTCTTTCCCCCAATTAAAAACATTTTCTAATTGGAAGTATTGTAAAATTGTAATGCATCATCTATTCTTGGAAATACTTGAACCTCATTTGATGATTTCATATTTTTCGAAATCACTACATTTACTCTATTAGGTAGAGGCTTAGAGTTCATTGATTCAAATGTCTTTCTTCCCATTATCACAATCCCGCCTGTTGTAATTTTCTTGAATCTCTAAAGATCTTCCTTTAATTTCCAAGGCAATTTATTCTAATATCCAATGCCTCCATTAAGATTCATTGCTAAAACCATGCTAAATGTTTTATTTGTTGTCATTCTTTTATTAATTCCCTCCCTTGTTTTTATTTAAAATATGCAATTTATAAAACCTTAGTTATTCAATTAATATTATCTATATTCAATATGATTTCAGAATATAATAATATGTATAAATAGAATAATTAACTTTAAGGATGGGATATCGATAAATCGATGGATTCTGTAGAGAGTGAAAAAAAATACAAAAACATCTCCATCAGATAGGTTATGTTGTAAGAAGTTATTACAAAAGAGTCCACAACCTTCACCAATAAGAGTGAAACCTTCTAATCAATAAACAAGTCCTATAAGAGTATCAATATAATAAAAATTTGTTTTCATCAATTAGTTAATAAATAAGAAATAAGAGGTGAACAAGATATATAATGATATTGATTCATCTTAAAAAGTATTTAATGTAAAGGCAAAAGTGTAATAACCAATAAATATTACCCATTTACGTATAAAATTGAATGGAATACCAAGAAAACCACAACATACAAAAGCATATACTTAAAATTAAATATAATCAATACTGCATTTGAAACGTAGGAATTTATATTTGAGATCAGTACTAAAAAAAAGTATGTTTCTTTAATATTAAAGGTTTGTCATGAGAGTGATGAACGATATTCAAATCATCAAAAATCTCATCAGCAAGAAATATTCCTTGGATATAGATATGTAGATGATGATATATAGAATTATAGAGTCCAAACAATAGTATGAATCTCTAGTATATGTTTGGAATATTATAGATTGTAATCATTTAAGAATAGTAATAAAAGACCTATAAAGGTGAAGCAGCAATTGTGATATTAATTAACTTTTTCATATATTTTTTTGATTAAAGATATTAAATAAATTATTTATTTGAAATGGTAAAGAAGGAAAAGGGAAAGCCAAATCCATTAGGTGAAGTTAGTAGAGATTACACCATTAATCTTCACAAAGGTGTTCATAAAGAAACATTTAAGAGAAAAGCTCCAAGAGCTGTCTCATATATTATTAATTTTGGTATGAAAATGAGTTGATTTGTCAGCAAGAAAGAATATGCTTACAGAAGATGTTAGAATTGATCCATCTTTGAATGAAGCTGTATGGGCTAGAGGAATTAGAAATCTTCCAAGAAGAATCAGAGTTAGATTACAAAGAAAGAAGAAGGAGGAAGATGATGGAAAAGGCAAATATTATACACTTGCTCAACATGTTCCTGTTGATACATTTGATGGCTTAAAAACAGAAATCACCAAGTCATAATGATCACATTACAATATATTAATATTAAAATATAATAATAATCAGTTAATGCTAAATAAAAGTTCAAACTCATCTACAATTTGTTAACTATGCAAAATGACGGCTTAAAATCCAATACAATTAATATGTTCACATTCAATGTGCATGAAATGTGGAGTAAATATTCAAATCCAAGAAAATACAAGGTATGTCATTTCAATCTATTAAATAGTCAAATTTAGAATAAGTTTAGAATCCAATGTCCAAAATGTCGTAAATTGACTCACACATATGATATCAAGAATTTGTTAATAGAAAATAATGAATTATATCTGATCACAGATTCAAGTGAAATGGAAAAAGAAGTACTTAATGAAGTAAGTTTCATTTTCAATCTAGAGTCAATTCTCACTCTAAAAGAATTAATAAGATGCTATCTTAGGAAGAAGACAATCTAATGCTTATTAATTTTAAGAAATATCTGAACCAAATAATAAGAATGCTTAAAAGATTGGTGAAATGCTCTCTGTACAAACAAATCATAACAACCCATAAAATGCATTTAATAATTCTTAATTTAATAAAAAAAAACCAAATTTAGGAAGTGAAAGAATATCTCCAAGCAAACAAATATCAAAGCCTACCTAATAAAATCATTAAAAAAAGTAATCTTATTAAATTCCTTAATAAGAAATTGCAATTGAATGTATTAAATTTAATATTTTAAAGGCAAGGCTAAAACCTAAGCTAATACATCAAATATTTAATAAAATAAAATAAATGATTTCTTTAAACCAAATTCCAATACACCTGTTGCAACTCCAACAACTATTGCATCACAGTTAATTTTTCAATAAACTGATAATAAAAAACCTGTTTAACAACAACTCATTTAACAATAATAATAATAATAATAACAATAATATTAATAATAATTGTAATAATAAAGTAAAACTGACAAATTATTTGAGAATAAACAATATTATCCAGAAGAAAAAAAATTATCAACTCCAAAATATAGTGAAATAATAAAAGAAAAAGAGAATCAATTTTTAAAAGAAATTTCTAAAGATAGTTCTAATACTTCTAAAGAAATATCAGATAACTCTAGGCACAAAAGAAGTTCTACAGGTCTTATCTAAGAAACTGAAGAATAAGCCTCTGTGTAGATTATCCAATCTTATTTTAAAATGGTTCAAAAGAATGTTTTGAAACTAGAACAAGATGTAATTGCAGCTTTAAACAATAAATAAGTTGATCCTCAATGTATCTATTAAAAACTCAAACTTTTAACAAACAGAATTAGTGATAATGAAGGTGAACTCATTTAATCCATTAAAGTTATGCAGAAATTACATTAAGAAATAATAGGTCTTTCGACTCCATCCTAACATAGAAAAACTAGTTCTCATCAAAATACAAGTCATAGATACACTAATTCAAGTAATTATGTGAAAAATATTGATAAAAGTGATTAAAGTATTGGAGCCATGCCTTAAGAATTAAAAATATATAAAAAGTTTTTATGATTTCTATTTATATAAATATAAAACTATCAAGTGTCTAAATTAAAATCTAATTATTCAAAAAGATCATAAAAATTTGATAAACTGTTATTGATTATTAATGAATCCTTATTTCATTCCTTACAATCTAAATTTTTTAATTAATTTATTTAAACTTTATCTTAATTGTTAATCTAAGATTCTAAAAGGTAGTTTCTCAAAAAATTTCAAATTTTTTAATTATAGTTTTGTATTCAAAGTTCTTTAGTAAACAATTTCTTTGTGAGAATACCTAATAAAGAGGAAAATATTAATTGCTTTAAGAAGTCATTAAATATTCAACAAAATAAATTTTAAGAATGAATTTTTATTAAACAATATAAATATGTAATGAAATCAAATTTGAAAGAATTCTTACTAAAGATATTGAAAATGAACTTACTCCTATCTATTGCGAGAATGATATAAAAATCAACTTTTTTTTTGAGAACTACAACATAATCTTATAGAATCCTCTGAAACATATTCACTTATTATTTCTCAATGTTCTTATTATCCTATTGCTTAAAATTTATGTATGATTTCTTCTTCTATGTTATTTCCTACCGAATTATTGTTTTTTCTCTTGCTTCTTTTTTGAATTCTTTATACTATTGAGTTTATTCATCTATTCTTAGATAAGTTAGGATTTGAACAATGAAGTAGGCTATTATTTTTTCTTGGCTTCTTTTGATTCTCTTATTTTTCTTCTTCATTATATTAAATAAATTAAAATGAAGAATTCAATTGGTTAAAGAAATATGATACAAAATTACGCTGTAGATGTAAGTTTCTATCGCGTAAAACCAAATCAATCCATACTTACTTCTCGCCATTCCAAATTACCTTCATTTAATAATCCCATTCCTATTTCTACTCCAACATCTCCCAAAGAATAACCAAAAATGTGGAAAACAAATCTTTGCTTTCAACTCGATGGGTCTTTCAGTTAGACAAGAAAAAGACCAGATGAGTTCTCCAGTAATAAGAAGAGTGCTAGTCCTTAATTACGATAATTACCTCGCAAATCATATCAAATATAGTTAGATTAATAACCGAAGTTATTTCAAGCTCCAAAATCACAAGAAAGACGTAGCTTTAGAAACTCTATATATTCCAGACCTAATTCAAGACTTATTGAGGAATAGTACTCTTTAAGATTACCCACTACCGATACAGAAATTGGAAGGAGTAATTTTAAATTTCATTATGTTCTTGGAAAAGGAGGATTTGGAAAAGTATGGAGAGTTGAAATGATTAAATCACATAAACTATTTGCTATGAAAGAGATGAGTAAAGCCAAGTAAGTTAAATTTAGCTAATAGGGTTTTGGCCAAGAAATCTGTCAATTCAGTAATGAATGAACGAATTCTACTTTCATAACTCAAACATCCTTTTATTGCTAATATTCATTATGCCTTTCAAGATAGAGAAAATTTGTATCTTGTAATGGATTTATTAACAGGTGGTGATCTTAGATTTCATATTGGAAAAATGCGTAGGTTTTCAGAATAACATACTAGTATAAAGCTTAAATTTATTATTGATAGAGTTCTTAATTGCAAGTATGCTATTAGCTTTAGAGTACCTACATAGAAATGGGATTATTCATAGAGATATTAAGCCTGAAAATATTGTTCTTGATAAGAAAGGATACCCAAGACTAACAGATTTTGGAATTGCTAGGATTGTAAAACCAGAAAACTCTCAAGAAACTAGTGGAACTCCTGGTTATATGGGTATTTATATAATTTATTTATAATCAGCCCCTGAAGTCATGTTTAGATAAAATCATAGTTTTGGAGTTGATCATTTTGCATTAGGAGTTATGACTTATGAATTTATGATGGGTAAAAGACCATATTTAGGCAAAAGTCGTAAAGATATTAGAGATGCAATTATAGCCAAATAGGTTTCTCTTAAAAAATAAGAAATTCCTCCTAATTGGTCATGGGAGGGAGCTGATTTTATTAATCAATTGTTACAAAGAAAACCTTAAGCTCGTTTAGGGTATAGTGGTATTGAAGAAATATAAGCTCATCCATGGTTTTCAGGATTCCCATGGAAAGGATTACATGAGAAATAGTTGCCATCTCCATTTAAATTAATCAAATCATCAGATGAAGACTTTATTCGTGAGATTTCCTCTGATCATGATTCACAAGATGAATTGATATAGGAGAATTCACTATTACTTAGATAGGAAACAATTTAAAACTTATTTTAAAATTATACATATATTAAGGAATAACAAGTAACAATAAAGAGATTTTGATTAAATAATATATACTTATTGAAATAAAAATGCTTATATAATTTATAATAGTGTATTTCATTTAAATATATGATAATTTATATTTTGGTCCACTAAATTTTATATAAATATTAATAAAAAATGAAAAAAACATATATATTCATAAAAGATTGTAATAAATTTGAATAAGAATATTAAAATATAAAATAATAAATAAAATTAACTAATGATATAAGTTTCATTTAATTGATTTTTCATAAAAACTATATTTTTAATATGAATAAGTACCCAAATTCTGATGGTAATTTATAGGCTCCAGGACCAGGAGATTCTACTCTAATTTTAGTTAGTTCTCTTTTTGCTCTAGTGAAGACTGTAGATTTTGTATCTGTAAATTTGGAACAATAATAAAGTCCTTAGGGATCTATATCACCTGTATGTTCATATTATCCTGGTCCTGGAGTAAGTTAATGAGCAGGAGAGAAACGAGAACTCATTGCTTTATGTGGAGAGAGAATGATTGCACCAGAACTATTAGAATTAAATAAAAAAAATTACTCTCTAAACTTGCTAATTTAATATTTTCCATTTTCAGTTAATGCTTCTGGTAAGTTATATTGTCCACTAATAATAGTAGAAATAATAAATATACGGTCCAGGTTTCATATCTTTGTCTCTCTGACTTTCAGTCCTCATTCTCATTGTATATTTAATAGGAGATTTAGAATCTTGGAACTCATATTATCCTGGGCCTGGAGTTTTTTGAATTAAACCAAGAAAGATACCTTCATATTTATTGCTTTTCTTTGTAATTTTTAAATGATGAATACATCTCTGCCTACAGGCATAGTCCAGCCATTACTTGAATTAAGAGTGGTCTTAATTTAATAGTTATTTGGGCCTGGTGTAATACTTTCTTTGATCAAATCTGATTTTTATCCATATCCAATTCCAGCTCCACGTTTACTCATCATACTTGGAAGTGTATATATGTTTGGACATCTAGATTTATAATTATGATAAATTACGCTGTATCTTTAAATTCTTTGAATCTATTAGCTTTTGGAAAAGAGTAAAGTTATTTGGAAATAGAACGATTCAAAGGAGATTTGTTTATTTATTCAAAAGATGTATTCATATTAATTATTTTATATTAAATTGTATCTGTTATATCTCATTCTTCATTTTCTTAAACTTATTATTATGTAGCTAATTTTGCTTAATTACAGAAACATTCAAACTACTTTACTTATCTCTTAATTTAATCAAGTGATTTATCTACTTATATTTTAAGAGTGATTAAATTTTAAGGAACAGACACTTTCAATTTCTCAATTTTCTAAAATTTTAAATATCAATAATAATACATTGCAAAGACTAGCCAAATCATCAGTAATAGGTAATAGTTAATCATAAAAAGTCTTGCTGTAATCATTGCTTCTTGTTTGGAAGATTTGAATAATGACTTCAAAGAATTTATCTTAATAGGGTTCCAAATGATGGAAACGTTTTTCATTATTGAATCCAGCCATTGATTCTGCTATTAATTTGACTGATTCCTTATTATTAGGATCTATATATTTTTGCCAAAGAGCAGCTCTTTCTTATTCATTTGCATTAAGAGCTTAACATTTCAATTAGGCTCTGGTAGCTGCATCAGAATTATCAAGTTGTAACATTTTTTAAAGTATTTCTTATCTCAACTCTGGATTTGAATCATATTTTTAAGTTCCATAAACTAATTTAACAATTGCCCATTTATTATCTTTAGTACATTCAATTTATGATAATTCTTGATTTTAACCTTAAAACCAAGCCAACAATTCATCAATACAAGTGTTATCATATGCAAATGATGTTAAATTATTTCTTAATAATATGAATCTATTTTCTGATTATGGATCTTTGTTAACTTTAATTAATTATTCTAAAATAAAAGTAAATACTCTTTTGCCAAGAATCTTCTTAAATCTAGAAATGATTATAAATAATAAATTACTTTCTTGGTGTCATAGAGTCAATTGCCTATTATAAATACATCAATTATAAATTTAAAATTTCATCTGAATTTTCTCTAGGTAATTAGGCTAATAGAAAATCAACATATTCTTCTGAGCATATTTTACCATCTCTTACACTATCAAAAAATGCTCTGTAAATTTAATTTCTTGTTAGAATATCATTAATTGTTTATAAATTTTAACTAAAATATTTAGTAGATTCTTAATCAAGGAATACTTTAACAAAACTTTAATCTTCATAATTTAACAATATTGCTCTATATCCTTTACTTCCATCATAAGTAATAACATTTTCTTCTGTTGTTTTGAGAATTGCATCAATAGAATCTATACCATTATCATGGAACAATCCTATTTTTATTTTATGATATCTCAATGTAGGAAATTAACTTAAAGCAGATCTTTAATAGATAGTTAATTTAGCTTAATGGGATCTATCAGTTTAATCCCATTAAGGTTCAATTTCATTCATACCAGCAGTTTCAATCCATTATTATTTCCATTAAGATAATGTAAATTGTGGATTATCAAATTTCTCTTATAAATAATCAATTAAATCTTATAAAACAGCATTTCTCCATCCAAATTTTCTAAAATAATTTCCACATGCCTCTCCAAATTTAGCTGCTCCCATAATACACATTAATTATTTCATAACTGAAGCTCCTTTGGAATATGTAATTCCATCAAATATATTCTCTGCTACTTCAGTATTGATAACATCACCAGCAATTGGATGTGTAGTAACCATTTAATCTTCTCTATATCCCCATCCTTTTCTTTAATTAAATGTAACAGGTATATTAGATAATTTAAATGATTCAATTTAAATATTTTCCAAACAATAATGAGAAATAAATTCAGCATAACTTTCATTCAACCATAAATCATTCCACCATTTCATTGTTACATAATCTCCAAACCAATGATGAGCCATTTCATGAGTAATTAAAATTGCAAATTATGTATAAGTAGTAGCTGGCTTCTTTTCTTTAAAAACATAAACATCATTAATTATCACACATCCAGGATTTTCCATTGCACCCCAATTATATTCAGTAACAAATACAGAATCATATTTATTAAATTAATATTTGACTCCAAAGAAATTCTCATAAAATTTCATACTTTTTTTTGTGACTTCAAAAACAAAATCCTTTATACCCATCATATATTCCTTTAAACTTTCTCTACAATATATTGTCTATGGAATATCACCTTATTCTCCTTAATATTTAATTGACCAATATTCACCTGCTACTAAAGCAAATAAATATGTTGGCAATGTTTTTGTTTCTCCAAATACCCAAAAATTGTATGAATCTGAATTCTCAAGATTTTAAAGTTGATTCTCCAAAAATTCTTAAGGTTGATATACTTTAAGTATATTGGCTACCTAAGCATAATGAAACTATCCATTTGGATCAGCATTTTCATTTGAAATTACTACCCATTCTTTTGGACTTACTGCAGTAAATCTCAATTAAGCTTTCAAATCAGGTTGATCCATACAAGGGAAACTAATATATTTATATTCTTATACAATCTATTTGTGAAATAAGATTCACATTAACTATATAAATATTATTTTCCATCCTTATCAATAAAACCATGTAATCCACAACCATCTTTAGCATAATTTTAATCAAATTATATGTTCACTCTATTTTTTTGAGATGTACTCAAATATTCTTTAGGTACTTTTATAAATAATCCATTCCAATCTAAATTATTTATCTTATTTCCATTGACATACAAACTAACTACTTACTTTCCTCTGAAATCAACATACAAATCTGTTAAAGTATGTTTGGCCTCAAAATCCAATGCTACTAAACCACTATAAGATTCTCCTACACATTATCATTATAATATATGTACCTCTTTTCAATAACAAATCTACTTTATATGAAATGCTTCCTTAAACAATTTGACACCATCTTTAAATAGCTCCTGATTATGTTAAAAATCTATTCTATTCAAATTCATTTTAATCAACAGGTGGATGATTGTTAGTTACAATCTTGGAAGATTTTCGTATATTATTATATTAATGATAGCCAAAAATAACTCCACTCAAACCTAAAGCAACTATAATTCCTATCTTGCCTGTTTTCGTATTTACAAATTTCTTTAAAATTTACATATTTAATTTAAAATAAAAAGATATACATTAAAATGATAGCACTTCTCAGAAGTAAGAATGGCGTATTACTTCATATAGAAGTATATACATGTACGTTTTGATCATAAATATCTATTATATATTAGTTTCTAATTAATAGATATATTTGTTAATACCTAAAACTTCTCTATCATTCAATTTATCTTATTCTATATCCTAACTTATTAGGTTATTTATTTAATTCTTATATATTTAATTATTTTTACTTCATATCTTGCAAGTAATTGAATAAATAAAAATATTATATATAAACATATTAAAAATGATTATTTTAAGTGAAATATTTAGTAAAAATAAAATGATTTAAATAAACAAAAAAGGAAGAGGATTACAATCATTTAAATGAGAAATTAAATTTTAGAATTTAATAGATTTATTTCTATTTTTATAGAATTGAGCATTATAATAAAACTTTAGAGAAGCAGCCGAAGTAGTTTCAAATATTGTCACAACTAATTCTTCATTCGAATGGTATCAAATTCGTCTAAATAATCTATATTTAGACGAATTTTTAGAAAACTCTTTGTAGATTATTAATTAATGTGTAGAAATGATTATCTTGATATATGATAATTATAAATATATAATAATCACGCTTCTTAGTAATTCATTAAAGTACATCTTGTTAAAGCATCTACATCACTTCTAAAGACAAGTTTATCTTCAGATATAAAGTATAAAATAACTTCATCTATTGAAGCTGAAATTAACAAATCATTAGGATCCACCATCAATTAATTCTATTTCAATGATTTTAAGTTAAATAAATTAATAACAACCACCTTTTGATAATTTTGATATGGTATTAAGATGGCATTCTTATTATTTCGAATTTATGAAATAGGATTCCAATCTTTGTATTTGTTCAATGTAGAATAGAAAGAAAGTTAACCACTTATAAAAAAATGTTCAAACAGAAAACTACCATCAGCATAAGTCTAGAGAATAAAAAGGGTGTTGCTTTCGCTAGCATTTAATATTACTGCTGATCTAAATTTGGCATTATATGGAATATAGAAATTTTTAATATTGAGTTATCCACTGTTATATGGTACAATATTATTTGATTTGAGAATAGCTTCAATCCAATACACACCATTTTCAAAATCTGAAATTAAGATTCTAAAGTTTGTTTGGAGATTTTTGACATATGAAAATATATCAAAATCTGTGATGTTAAGAGTAGATACATTGAGAAATTATGCATCCAAAGTATATGAAGTAGTTTTTAAATACCATGAAGTGTTTGAAATAACTGTGGTGAAAGTAAATATTTTATCACTTTGAGGAATGAGCAAACTATTACCTACAATCGTCATTCTTTCAAAGTTTTCTTTCACTGATGGCATATAAACTGCGTCTCCAAATAACTCATATTTATTGAGTCCATTTGCTTTATAAGCATACATGATAGGATTCATGCCTTATTGTTGAGATTAGCATGCTAATAATAATATTAAGTGAAGTGGATGAGTAGTCACTTTATTGCATACATAATCTGGAATTTCTGGGGTTTTAATGGATTCCAACATTTACAAATTTTCATCCAATAGATAGATATTAGAATTAGTAAGCATAATATCAGTCTAATTTATCCTTGTATGATCAACAATAGTTTCATTTTGTTCAAACTCAAAATATTATTCAATATCACAAATTGCTGTCTTCCTTTCTGAATAAGCTATGAATAGCATTGTCATTGTTAAAAGGATTGCCATATTTATTATTATTAAAGAAATAATTTCTATATGTCACCATATATATATATATCAATTCTGAAAACAATCTGACAGATTTAATTTAAATTCAATTTCATATTAAAGGAACTTACAATAAAATAAATTTATACACATGCTTAATTCTTAGACATATAGATTAAATGATATTTATATATAATATTTTAAGTTGAAAATCATATTTATATAAAATTAATTTATGAAGTCTTTGAAAAATAAATTTACTTTTAGTTATTTATAATTGAATACTGATTATTACCATTTCATTCAAATGTATAAAAATAATTTATCAATTTTTTTTTTTTCATTATAACTTAAATTAAATGTAATAACAATTAGATTAAAATCTAGATTCAGATCCAATATAGAAATTGGAATTATTTATAAGTTGCCGTCAATTAGATGACTTGGATACAGTAAGTGTAAGTGATCCATACGTAGTTCTATATTTATAAAATAGTTAAAAAAAATGTAATGATCTGTAATTAATAAATTAGGGACTAAGATAGGTTAAACAGAATTAATTTGGAATAATTTAAATCCTAATTTTGCAACATCTCTTATAATTGAATATCATTTTGAGACTTAATAACATCTTAAATTAGAAGTACATCATTTTGTTAGTCAAACTCAATCAAAAGTAATGAGAAAACATAAAAATTATAGATTATTGGAATTGCATAGACAACTGTTGCTGAGATAGCTGGAGCAAAAGATCAAATTTTAATGTCTGATCTAAAAAATTTATAAGGAAAAAAAAGTGGAAAGATTATAGTTAAGGCTGATTAAGTTAAACAATGTAATGATGAATTAGAAATCACAGTATCTGGTTAAAATTTACCTGATACTAGAGTATGGTTTTGGCATGGAGCTTGTCCCTTTTTGAGATTTTATAGATTAAGAAAAGATGATAGTATTCCAATTTTGGTTTATGAAACTGAATTTGTAAAAGACTCTTCAAATCCAACTTGGAAATCAATATAATGTAAAGCATAAAAACTTTGTAATGGAGATTATTAAATGCCCATAAAAATAGAACTTTGGGATTATAGAACATCAGGAAAACATCTATATTTGGGTGAAACTACATTTTGTATAGAAGAACTTAGAGAAGCATTTACATTAAATTAATTATAAAAAAAAGAATTTAGAAATAAATAAAAAAACAATTCACCTGCAGGAACAATAACTTTTGATAAATTCTTTCTAAAAAACAAATATACATTTTTAGATTATCGTTAAGGTGGTTAATAATTAAATTTGATTCTTGCTATTGATTTTACAGCTTCTAATCGTGATCCTAAAGACAAAAATTCATTGCATTATTTACCAGAAAATGGAAATCCTAGTTAATATTTATAAGCAATTAAAAGTGTTGTGGAAATTTTAATAAATTATGATTAAGACAAAAAAGTACCTGTATATGGTTTTGGAAGTAAACCTAAATTCAAATAGATCAATACAATTTAAACTTTACATATTTTTCCTTTGAATGATAACCCTGAAGATCCAGAGTAAATATTTTATTTATTCCTTTTTTAGAGTTGATGGTTTAGATGGTATAGTACAATGTTATAGAAATTCAATTTATAACATGTAATTTGATGGACCAACTTATATGCATCAAGTAATAGCAAAAGCTATGGAAATGGCTAAAGAAGTTAAGGATAAAGGAAGTGAGAACTACTTGATTTTAATGATTCTAACAGATGGACAAACTGATGATTTATAATCATCAATAGATGATGTTATAGCATCATCTTATTTACCATTATCAATTATTATTGTTGGAATAGGTAATGCAGATTTTAAGAAGATGAATATACTTGATAATGATGACAAAAGTATGCTTAATAGCTAAGGAGAAAAGGCTATAAGAGATTTAGTATAGTTTGTTCCATTCAATGAATTCAAACATGATCCAGCTCTTTTATCTAAAGAAGTTTTAGCTGAATTGCCTGATTAATTAGTAGAGTATATGGAATTGATGAAAATTCCTCCAAAACCTCCTACATGTAAATATATGTGTTTATTTAATTTAGATTAAAAAAATTAACTTCAAATATCAGCACTTATACCTAATGTTTATCCATAACTTCAGGTTGAATTGACAGATTAGTAACAATAAGAGTATATATCGTAAATCCAACAACTTTAAGTTAATTAGTAATCTTCTAAGACAGGAGAAGCTACTCAAATCTTTGGATAAGGATTGGCTAAGCAAGGATTTTTAAATAATTTTGTTAAACAAGCATCTGAATCAGTTCAATATCCTTAATAATGATTGTTAATTTATATATACACATATATATTTCCTTTAATAAAATAAGTTAAATTAGTTATTCAGTGTTTAAAATAAAATAATGTTGTAAAATAATATTGATGAGAATGAAGCAAGTCTTTTATTCAAATTTATTTTAATTGGAGATATTGGTATTTATGATATACTAAATATTTGAAGCTGTTGGTAAGACTTCGCTACTTAAGTAATTTGTTGAGAAGCGTTTTTGTGATGACTATAATTTGACTATTGGAGTTGAATTCAATATCAAATATATCTAAGTGAATGATCATGTCATTAAATTGCAGATGTGGGATACAGTAAAAAGATCCTTAATGAAAAGTCTGGACAAGAGAGTTTCAAGAGTGTGACACGTTTGTATTACAGAGCAGCAGCTGGAGCTATTATGGTCTTTGACATTACTAGAAGAGAGACATTTGAAAACATTCGTAATTGGCATCGTGAAGCTCTTGATAATGGCAATAGCAGAATGAAATTTCTACTTATTGGTAACAAGACTGACCTTCAGAATCAAAGAGAAGTAGAGTTTTACGAAGCAGCCTAATATGCTAAAGAAAATGAGTGTCTCTATACTGAATGTTCAGCCTTATAAGGATCTAATGTAGAAAATGCATTCATGGAATTGGCTCATCAAATTTACTAAATGGCCATGGAAGATCCCAACCTAGTAAATGAATAATATGGGATTAAATATGTTAATAATGCAAACAGTTCAATGTCAACAAGCAAAATTATAAGTTAACAGACTATACCTAAGAAATAGTTATAAAAGGTAATCAAATATCAGCACTAATAGATAAATAATTCAAATACTGAAGAATTTTAAGAATATTATGGAGAACAAAACTAAACCAATCAAAAAAAGGCTTAGTGTAATAATTGTTGTGCAGATATATGAAATTATACTAAAACAGAATACTCATTTATACAAATAGAAGATTTATTTAATTATATATTTGCAATAATATTTTTATTAAACCTATACTATGATCAACGATAATCGAAATCCAGCATTCTTTCAACAACCCAATCAAAATTAATATAATATCATACTACCCAATACTAATTAACCAGTTATTGCTTAAAGATAAGCATACCCTATGTAACCTCCAACATAGCCAATAATTTAACAGCCATTACAATTCTAACCATAATTTCCACTTCCACCTTAAGTCAATTATATACCCTAAACTATATAATCAAAACCTAATGTATTACCTACTGTCTACTAAGAGAAACCCACATAAGTGATAAATATGGATGGTAAAAAAAATTGAAATTATTACAATAGAAATTGAAGCACCATGGAGATTAAAGTGTGCAACTTTAGAAAGATAAATATTAGAATTGCAAATTCAATTGAGAAAAGGACCAGGACCTACTGAACCAGATGCTATAGAAGTTATTGATGATACTAGATTAAGAGAATTAGATTCTAAGAAGGCTTAATTATAACAAATGATCTAGGATAGAGATAGAGAAATTTCTGAACTGGAGAATCAAATTCATTAATAATAGGAATCCATTGAAATATAAATTTAAGAAAGAACTGTCCATTACTCAAATGAAATAGAAACTTGGTAGAAGAGATTCTAACAATTAGAAAGAGATTATTCATAATCATAAAGATAACTATAAGATTTACAAGAAGAATAAAAGCGATTAGAGAAATAAAATTAAGATGGTCGTACATCCTAATAAAGAGTAGGATAAAGTAGAAATTATTGAATAATCATATATTGATACATAAAAGCATATATATATATATATATATAAATCAAATAGCATCATCATCTTCATAATCCATTAATCTTTATGATCTGTAAGATTAATTTTGACTTAACAATTTGTTGCTATATCTACTTTAACGTAAAGATGTATTTCTCATTTCTGAGTGTTTTTCAACAATCATTTCTTTCATGTTTTAGTTTAATTATCTGATTTGATTACTTAAATCTTTATTCTCTTTTCTTAATTTCACTATTCTCTTTTCTAAGACTATATCGTTACCATCCATTTATTCTAATTAATTCTTTAAATTCTGATTTTCTAACTATAATGATTTTTTCTCATGTTATAATGAATTAACCTAGGCTGTTAATTTATTAAATTTTGATTCTAAGTCATCCAATTATTTATCACTAAGTTCTACAACTTTTTCAATCATAAATTCATTTTTCTTGGCTTCAGATTATTTATCATCCAATAATTTTTGTAATTTCTAATGTTCTTACAAAATACGATCATATTCAATATTAGTTTGTTCCAATTATTATATTGCATTATTAAGTTAAAGTGATAATTATTTAATCTAAAAAAATATCTAAAAATTAAATTACCTCATAGTCTGCTTGTTTTAATTAATTACTTAATTGAAAATTTTATGATCTCATTTTATCTTATTCATAGGCATCATATGAACCTCCAATTCTTTCTGTAGTTTCACTATGCACTCTACCCAATTATGTTTCTAATTATTTTGAGATTCCATATAATTAATCATTTTCTGTCTATAATTTAACTCTTTCCATTTTCATCTGTCCATTCTCTTATTCAAATTATTTCATCTAAGTTTTATATTTCTTTAATTTCTCCTTATATTTTTATAAATATTTTTCCTTATCCTATTTTAATTATTAATTCTCTGTTTCTAATTTAACCTTTAATCTAGTGAATTTCTATTCAATTTAATTTATATCTCTAACAGCTTCTTCTTATTTTTATTAATGATTGTTTACACTCTCACATAATTCCTTGTTCTTTTACTTCTCCTCTTCTATTCTCTTTGATTATTCTTCTATCACTTTATTTAATGTTTTAATATTTTCATCACTAGCCTATAATTGTTATTCTCTATTCTTTAGCTCAATTGCAAAATAATCTAATTCTTGATATAATTATTTGTTTCTCTCCTATTCTTACTATATTAAACCCATAAATTCATCTTCTCTCTTTTCATAATGTTTTACATTTTTAAATTCCTATTCTTTCAACATATCAATATCATTTTCCAAAACTCTTAACTTTTATTTTTATAATTAAGATTCTTCATTACAATATCTCAATTATTGATTCAATTATGCTACTGCTTCATTCAATTCATCTTGATTTTACTCATAAATATTCTCTTTCTATTTAGCTTAAGTAAATAATTGATGTTCCACTTCCATTTACTTTTTATTATCATCCATATGTTATTCCAACTATTAAATTAATAAATCTCTCTATCTTATAGAATCTTCTTATTAATAAACCTTACTCTATAATCTTGAATTCTCCTCATATAAATTCTTCAAATCCTTTTCAAACCTTTAGACTCTAATAATTATATTAATTTATAATTACTTATAATCCTCCATTACTTCCTTTTCTTTTAATAATTCTTTGAGTTCTTAGAATTACTTAGAAAAATTTGCTTCTTATCTACTAGGTTATCTGTCTATTGTACTATATATTTTTGATTAATGTAAAACTGTTTAATCTGATCCTGGTCTCAAATTCTAATCAGATCCAAATCTCATTATTTAATCAGATCCTCCTGGTTTTACAATTCTAGATGGCTAATCAAATTTTTCATCAATAGATCCCTTTGATCCAAATTATTAAGTTATATTATCTCTACCTAATTATGATTTTGACTTTATTGATTAATTTTCTAATTATGATAATGCTATTCTTTATGTTGAAGGCTTTAATGTTTGTCTCAAATCTTCAGCAAATTATAATGTCATATAAGCAGTGATATGATCCTATTAAACTTAAGAAACACAAAATAAAACAGTGATATTATTGAATTTAGTTTCTCTCTAAGATAAATAGAGTTACAGTAATGATTTACTTTCCAACTCTTTTTCTTAAAAATCTTACAGAGATATTAGTAATTATTTCAATTTCATTTAAAACTCTTTAGCATCTTAGGTAACTCTTCTAAATTCATTAAAGAGAATCAAGTGTAATTAAGCTACTTCCTATTTATCTTATTCAATTAAATATTTAACAAAAATATGATTGTTTTTTGTTTCTGGATGTTCTTTTACATATTATTTATATTAGAATAAACTTTAATTAAGCATTTTTTTGAATTCACTTGCACTCTTTATTTATGAAAATTTGACAGTTTAACTTCTAGATGAACCTACCAAATCAATGACTTCTATGTTATTTACCAAAGATATTGAAATATTTAATTTTCCCTTCCCTCTTAACTATTTTGAACTCTCAATTAAATTTAGTATGTTTTCTACTATTAATACAGCTAAACCCTTTTCCTAACCTCTCTCTTCACCTTTAAGAGTATACTTTTTTCCACTTTCAGGTCCTCCCAATATAATTAATGAACCTGATGAACCAGTAATTAGATTGTTAACTTTAGTTGCCATCACTTAATCGTAAACCAATTATTGATTTGCCTTTTCACCAAATACCTGATCAAATTAAAAGAGATCAGAATTCTCAATTATTGATTATCGTTGTTTCATTATATCAGAATCATTCTTTAAATATTCAAAAATTATTTTCTGTGATATTGCATTACGCGAACTTACAACAAGAGTCTGGGGTGCTTATTATGGTTCAAAACATACATTCATTAGATAATACACCTGCAAAGATATTTGTACGCACATCCTTTTTTGAGTTTACAGTACTTGAAGATGTATTATTGGGCTATGGTCTTAAACGGCAAACTAATTTCATTTGATTGTTAAAATGATAAATTTAAATTTTTTTATATTATTTATTTATATATCAATTTCTATATTATTATGTTGTTCTTTTTTTTTCTATATATCAGATTGTATAATTACCCATAATCCTTAGCATCTAGAAATTCAAATCTATTAAAAATATTTGTATAATAGAATCTCTAATATTAGTTAAATTAAAATCATAATTCTTTATCAACAAATTTAAATTGTATAAATACACTCTCTATATTTCTTAAATGTTTGGATTACTCATTTAAACACATACATCCTTTATTATGGAATATTTAAATTATATTTAACAGAAAGTTTTATATAGTTTATCCTTCAAACTTATGATTAATCATTTTATTATATACTATGTCTTTTTGCATAATTAATAAATTGCATTAATAAAAATTTCTATTTTGAATTCTTTTATTTTTGCTTGGTCAAAAATAATTTAATTTTCAATCTATTGATTTAATATTGAACAAAATCTTCTAAAAAAGTATTAAAATGTTATTGAAATGTTATTTGTCTAGTGATGCAACCACGTCAACTTTTTGATCTGAAATTATATTATAAGAAATGAAAAAATAAAGGATATAAGAATAGTAAACATCTCAAATTTAAAATATGACATAAAATCACATTAATATATCTTTTGTTTTAAGCTAAGATTAGTTTTAAGAAAGCTTGCTAAATTATGTAGTAAGGATAAAAACCACAGTGCTTTTACTGTAATATTTTTGAATAAACCTGCTAAATTATATATTATTTTATATAACAATATTAGAAATGATTAAATAAATAGCTAATTGAATAATAATAAATTGGTTTCATTGAATAATCAATCTTTTATTCTTTAAACAACCTATGCATAATCTCATTATTGATTAATATAAACATTAATGTATATGAATATAGAATTTATTTAATAATTTAAGTCTTATATAAAGAATATAATTTCACAAATCTAAATGATAATAAAGGAAACAAAGTTGAATTGAATTGATATAGAAATTTTGTAATTTTTAATAATTTTGTAGTAAATATATTCTGAAGTTTTATAATTATTAAAAATTGAAAATGGGAAATTTATGTGATTTTATGAAATCAGAAAAGGAGGAAGTTAGAAGTTCTCTGAATTAATAGACCTCCTTGCAACCAATTTAAGAATGTATTCTGTTTATTAAGACTCAGAGGAATTAGCATTAAAATCAAGTAAGACTCTTGATAACTCCACATCATTTATGCCTGAATAAACTCATAAGAGGGTAGGACTGGAAGATTTCATTATGTTAGCAACAGTTGGCAAAGTATAAATTAATCTTATAAGGGTGCCTTTGGAAAAGTATATAAAGTAAAAAAAAAGGATAATCAAAAAATATATGCTATAAAATGCATTAATAAGAAACTGATATTTGATAGCAAATTAGAATCAAATGCATTATTAGAGAAAGATGTCTTAAAATAAAGCAAACATCCATTCATTGTATAGTTAAAATATTCCTTCTAAACCCCAACTAAATTATATTTAGTAATGGAATACATCAATGGAGGGGAATTCTTTAAGATTTTAACAAAAACTAAAGGTTTACCAGAATCTATTGTTGCCTTTGTGGCAGCAGAAGTTGTTTTAGCGTTAGAATATTTGAATAATTAATTAAAAGTTATTTATAGAGATTTGAAACCAGAAAATATCTTACTTACAACAACAGGACATGTTAAATTAACAGATTTTGGTTTAGCTACATTAAGAAAAGATGAAAATGTTAAAAATTATACTGTATAAAATAATACTAAAATTAGTTAGCAGGAACTCCTGAATATTTGGCTCCAGAGATCATAAACAAAAAAGGACATTCATTTGAAGTGGATTTATGGACATTAGGGATCTTAATATATGAAATGATTAATGGATATGCACCTTTTACTGTTCCAGATAGAAACACTTAGAAGATTTTATAATTAATCTTATAAAATTAGCCATCTTATCCACCAATAATGAGTGATCAAGCAATAAATTTAGTTTAAAGGTTGTTAAAGGCTAATCCTAAAGAAAGAATTGGAGCTGAAATGGTAATTTGATTTTGTTCTATATCTTTAAGGGATACTAAGAAATAAAATATCATCCTTTTTTTGCAAAGATAAAGTGGTCAGAATTATACAATTTAAATATTAAATCACCTTTAAAAACATTTGCAGAATAAAATGCTTCACGATCTGAAGGACTTAGAATGCCTAATATTCAAATTTAAGAGACCCCAAATCCTCCATAACCTAATATATAAGGTATGAGTTATGCAGGAGGTGATGATACCTATAACTCTAAGAAACTGAATTGATAATTATTAAATATGAATTGATATTTATTCATATAAAGTCAATTAAGTTGAAGAATAATTACTTAGAACAAAAGATTTTTATATTTTCAGATGGTAAATACAAATAGATAAATTTTGTTATTATAATTAATTTAATTTTAAATGGCTGAAACGTAGAAGCGAACTGCATAAGAAGAAACATTAGAAAAAGGACCTTTTGGATTGTTGACAATTACAGTGAGTCATAATACTCAAGTGTTAATAGAGCTTAGAAATAATAGAAAACTTTTAGGAAGAGTAAAAGCATTCGATCGACATATGAATATGGTATTTTAATAATTCATCTAGATTCTTGAAAATGTGACTGAAATGTGGACAGAAATTCCTAAAGGAAATAAGGGAAAGAAAGCTCATGCTACAAACAAAGAAAGATTTATTCCAAAGATGTTTTTAAGAGGGGATTCTGTGATTTACATCTTAAGAAATCCAAAGTGATATTATTGAAATTATTAAAAAACCTCTATGGAAATTATTAGAGCATCAATATAATTGTTTTTCTTATACATTGTTTCTTAATTATTTCATCATTTATTAAAATGTACTAATACACTATTTGATTAAACTTGTAGAATCTAATAAATAAGTATTATATAAAATAGTTTTATTTTTATAAAGATAAACCAATTATATATCTTATTTAATGATGACTTCAAAGATCTTTCTCATAAATTAAGTACTTCAAAACATTATTAATTTATAAGGATATATTTATAAAATTCTTTTTAAAGTTTTTATATTAACTCATTAACATATATACTAAATATTTTGTTATTTATATAAAAACTACAAAGACTTTAAATTGACTTTAATAAAATGTTTATATTATTTTTTTATATAATCTTATTCAATATATTCTAATAAATGATCATAATATCACAAATAATTTATCTTATATTAATTATATTGATAAGAAAGTATAAAAATTAGATAAACTCTAATATATTTCTCAATAAAACTAACGCCTTCTATTAAAATAATTCTCATTTTAATCTAATTATAGTTAATCAAAATATTTATAAGAATAAAAAATTTATTATGATTGATAAAGAAACAACTCTTAAGGAAATAGGTAAAAAAGCCTTGGCAGAAACTGAGAAATTAGCCACAATATAAAGATTTGGATTATTTTCTTCCCCTGTTCCTCTTGGGATGGGTGATAATAGTTATGATAACAAACCAAGACGTTCTATATTACATAATATAAATAGCCCCAAGAAATGATTAAGGTAAACCTATTACTTCTCCTTCTAACATAAAAATTACTGCTCCTAAATAGGGCAAAATAAAGTCATCTTATTTTAGCCTGTTAGGGTTCACAACGATAGGTGATAAATATCTAGATCCAGAAAGAAGGATTAGAATTCAAGAATTAGAAGAAAAAAAGAAATATTCTTCAGCAGACATAAAGAATTTTGTTCCTCCTTCAGGATATAAAGAGTTAATAGGCAGTTCATATCCTCATATGGCTGATTATGAAATACGAAAAGGACCAAACAATCATAAGGGATCTGATAACAGAGTACACATTGGACCAAAAAATATTACTACTAATCCTTCAAACAAAGCTTTAGGTTAATTTCCAAAGCATGAAAAAGATGAATATAATAGATATCATTAATTTGAGAGGGATAGAATATTTAATGAATAGAAATTATTAAAAGATAAATAACCCTTTAAAAGCACAATTTATACAACAGATAATTTTAGTTCTGATTAATAGGTTTATGGAGAAACAAACCTTCCTAAAGTAAGTGTTCTGTTATTAATAATTTCTATAGCCAACATAAGTCTAAGAATTTAAACCAAATATTATGAAGCATGAAGCTCCATTCAAACCATCTAATCCCACAAAAAGTGGAGAAACTGGTTGTTTAGGCAAGTATCCAGAGTATAAAGGTGATCCTCTTAAACCAACATAAAGAAGAGATTTTGTCAAAGGTAAAGAACCATTTAAGTAATCTCAAAAATAAATTAAGACCTAATCATTTAATGGGTATGGTGAGACCTACTCCAAGTATCTCCTGTTTCCCCTATAATCTTAAAAGAGAACTTAATAACCGTGTGTTTTGAGTTAAATTAAATATTAACAAATAAACATCCAATTTTCAGAACATTATCAAAATTCTTAATAAATGCATTAGTCACTATTCTTAAATTTCTTAATAGATCTTTAATTTCATTTTAATATAAATTATTTGTAATTAATTTGTTCATCTACATTTTGAATGAGTTGCATTTAGTTTATGTTTAAATCAATACCTAAATAATAATATTTCAAACTAAAAATTTATGGAGGAAGTATTGGTTTATCCATCTCAGATTTTAAATATTTCAAATAAAACAGTCTAATTAAATAGAAATTGAATAAAAAGAATGGAAAATTAAATGTCAA